>JANEYF010005391.1:0-272398 GCA_029963845.1 Rhamnusium bicolor | reverse complement strand
ATATATATACAGGGTGTCCCAACCAAAAATAGGCAACCTGAATAACTTTGGAGATAAAAATTTTTTTGAAAAATTAGTGAAACACGTTGACCTTGTTTCCAAGGGGGATATATTTTAATGTAATTCAAGTTTCAAGTTTAAGTTCCTTTATTAAACATAATATATATAAATTATCTACATTAATATGAGGGTAGCACCTAAGCCAGAAAAGGCTTGTTTTATGCTAATATCTTTCAATTGGAATATTTAAATACTAAACATATTTTTATTATTAAACATAGTTATTTACAAAGAAATACATAAAATCAATAGATAGTTGGAGGAGAATCAGGAGGATGTACAAATATAATTAGGTACTATTTTGAGTAGCAATTTTAACTAAATAGTTCGGAAGATGTCGCAATAAAATTTGATACGGTATGACGAAATTTCATTTTGTTACTAATACTTTTTACGTTTAAAGGTAATTTATTATAGAACAATGGTCCTTGATAATCAATAAAGTTCTGTTAAGATGTTTTATTATATTTATTAATTAGCAAATTAGAATTTGAGACTGATCTTGTGTTGTGAAAGTGACTGGGAAAATTATATTTTCCCTTATTTTTATTTATGAAAAGAATACTTTCGTGTATATATATATATGTTTTTCAAATTCAGACAACAACATTCCTTAAGCAATTTGTCACTAGGATATAGATAGCTTTTTTTCATGATTATTTTTAAGATATATTTTTGTAATACTTTTAGTGGATTTAGTGCATTTTCATATGCACCACCCCATGCTATTATGCAATATCTAATTATGGACTCCATTAATATATTATAAAAATTTATTAATGTTTTTGTTTTGAGAATATTCCGGAGAATATAGAATTTTCTTACTACTTTTCGAATTTTATCTGTTACATATATTACATGTTCCTGCCATTTAAAATTTTCATCTATTATAATACCAAGATATTTAATTTTTTTACAACTACTTATTATAAGATCTGTATTTTGAATATTTATTTCATTAATATTATTATTCTTAATCGTATAAATGGAAAAGCACATACATTTTGCCTTCCCTATATTCAAAGAGAGTAAATTTTGATCTAACCAATTTTTTTATTTTTTCCATATCAGATGACACTTTTATAGTTACTTCTTTCCAATCCAATGCTTCAAATATAATTACCGTGTCATCTGCATATGAAATTATTTTTTCCTGATATATTAGATATATTGCAAAGATTATTTATGAAAATTAAAAAAAAGAATCGGAGCTATAACTGTGCCTTGAGGAATTCCGGTTTTTATAATTTCAGGGTGACTAATTTGATTTTCAATTTTGTTTTCTGTTCGATAAGTATGTAGCAAAGACATTCAGTGCAGTGCCTCTAATACCGATATATTCCATCTTTTGTAACAATTTTGAATGAGACACTGTATCGAATGCCTTTGTTAAATCCAAAAAAACTGATATGCATTTTTTATTATTATGTATACTATTATTTATAGAGCTCGTTAATTTGTAAATGGCATCGTTGCGTACTAAAAGTATTTCTGAAACCAAATTGGTTTTCAGATATAATTTTATTAGAATCTAGAAATTCCTCAAAGCGGTTTTTAACGCTTTTTCAAAAATTTTTGCAATACTATTAATAACTGATATTGGTCTATAATTACACTGGTCTGCAACGAAATCCTCCTCTAAAAAATTATGCTATAAGTATGAAGATTTTAATGCTCTGAATCTATTCCCGTTGGCCGATTTTTTCTATCACGTCTAGATTTTTTTATATGAATTTTTTTTTAAATTTCATAAATTTTGGTTTTTTTAAATTTTTTTTTTTGTCAACATCATGAACAGTATACATACATACAAAATAAGTTTTAGCGAGTTGTAAGAGAAAGAAAGTAAAGTCACAGCGAATACTGCGCATGCGCATATCTACTACCATAAAAATCACTGTCAATACTTTCTTTCTTTCTCTTACAACTCGCTAAAACTTATTTTGTATGTATGTATACTGTTCTTGATGTTGACAAAAAAAAAATTTAAAAAAAAAAACAAAATTTATGAAATTTAAAAAAAAAATTCATATAAAAAATCTAGACGTGATAGAAAAAATCGGCCAACGGGAATAGATTCAGAGCATTAAAATCTTCATACTTATAGCATAATTTTTTAAAGGAGGATTTCGTTGCAGACCAGTGTTAGTTGTATCTGTTCTAGAACCACTTATATAAATGGGTGTGACAATAGATTCCTTGAAATGTGCAGGGACTAAACCTGTAGCCAAGATTATATTAATAATATGAATTAAAGGTTTTATTAAATATATGTGGCAAAATTTAATTATTTTTACGGGTATTTGATCCAAACCTGTAATACTTGTATACCTATCATCATCCCTCTACCCTACATGTATTATGCACATATGTGTATGTATGTATACTGAAGTTCTACGATAGCTAGAAATTTAAAAAAAATGCAAGTAAACTAGATTAAAAAGTCTATAACCGGAAATTATTTTCGAATATACAGGGCGCGCCAAGACGAAATTACAGGATCAACTGACTTTTTTTAAATGGAATGCTATGTATATCAGTACATTTTTTGAAACCTCTTTCTAGACTCTATTCATTCCTATATTATTATTGATTATCTCCCAACCACTTGGATGTAATGAATTTTTTTATTGAAATAATGCCATCTGCAGATGCATATTGAAAAAACCCCTAAAGTCACAATTATGGGTTTTAAGGAAAACGTATGTGAATACTAGTTGCGAGACATCTGATTAATGTTTTTGAATCATTTTTACTTTCTGAAAAGGTGAAGGGAGGCCAAAAATTATTTTTCAATTAAGAAGAACTATTAAAATTGAATTTTCTCAGTTTTTTTTAAATGGAACAACCTGTATATTTTTCGGTGATGTCATGTAAAAAGGAAAAACCAACATTTTTTGTAAGTACTTGATTGACACACGTCTCTATGCGCTTTTGAAATGAGGCGATTTAGTGGGATCATTTTTTCCAATCCACTGAAGTGGGTAAATAATATTTAACTGGTCCCGTACTGTAATAGTTTTTTTGTAAATTTTTTATGCAGGCTTGTGTAAATTCCTAAAATAAAAAGTGCAGTAATGATTAAAGCTCCTCTCTGGTTGGCTCATAAAATAAGACGAAAATATAATGCTTTTTCTTTTGCCCCTCCTGGAAAATTATTACTTTTGAGATAGGAGTATTTGCCAGATCGCCAGCGATATGCTTTTTAAATTTACACATTTTATGAGTTGATTATGAAAAATATATAGCTGCAATACATATACAAATATTTTTCACTTTCTAATAATAGTTAACGAAATTAAAGTTAAGAAGAGAAAAGATAAAATAGAACATAAATATTTTTCTCAAATTATAACGTAAAATTTTTAGAGACAAAATCTTATTAGAAAATCTGACATTTTATTTGCTTGGTATTTATGCATTACTAGAAGATTTTATATTTTATACATCATTCTTATTTAAATGCGCTAGTATAAAAGTTTTAGTTTTTTTAATATTTTTTTTGCTTCTAATACTAAGAACACTATTATTTAGTTCAATGCAATTCTTACTTCTAAATTGGGTAGCTGTTTTAATGGTTTCTACGATAAAATGTTTTGGAAGTACTGTGTCTGATTCACTATCTATCTAAAATTTGTATACTAGCGAATTCAGATAAGGATGACAGTATAAAATATAAAAAAACTATGGGTATTTATTATTCTTGTCATGTTAGATTTGAAGGGATGCTCATGTATACCCTGCAGCTAAGAAATGTTCAATCTAATTCGTGGAGAATTAAAAAAAAATTTTTTTTGATTGTGCTGAAATCTAGGCCTTTAATAGTGCCAAATAATATCATCGTAATTTCGTCAAAATCTTATAAACGACACGATGATAAGTGTTTTCTAGAAATACAAATACTTATTATCAAGTCTTATAAGATTTTGTTGAAATTACGAATATTTTATTTGGCACTATTGAAATGTCATAATTCCAGCAGAATTTGAGACCTCCACGAATTAGATTGAACATTTCTTAGCTGGAAATAGCGAAGGATTCTGATTAAACTAGCAACACTGCGACGTCTGACCCTTTGCCAGTACTCTGAAAAGAAGTGTAAATTCGGAGTAAACATTTTTATGACGACAACGTATATGCAGTGTCAAATCAATTTTCTATTAGTCTATATAACATCATAAAATTTAATACTGCTCATCAAGGATATTAAAGAAATAAAAAAAGTAATTTTGCTAAGCTCATAAAATATTAACTGGCATCATATTACCCTTGACGTAGAATATTTTAATGGTATTTTTGACACGTAGCAAAAGTAATTATGTTTGTTTGACATTAACAGTAGGTACCTCCATAAAACCACAAATGATATATGCATACCCGTAATGTCATTATTTCGATCTAATTAAAGGAAAACCACAATGAAAACCGGTAGTGGAGCCTAAATATGGATTGCTGCTATTCACTAGATCGGAAATACGACTGGTTCAAAGTTATCGCAGGTGCATAGGCACGTTGAACTAGGAAACTAAAACTGCCCGCTTCGTTGCGATCAGTTAAACACAAGCAGTCGGCAAACATAAACTGCACAGACTGTATTATTTTGAGGCTCACTAAATTCTGCTTTATTTAACTTTGAGAGTACAGTTCAAAGAAAGCAACATCTGCAACACATCTTTGCAATTAATACAATGTTCTTAGATTTATGTCTTAATAAAATATTAGAATTTTATTCCCAAGTATTTAAGGCTGCTTCATAAACGTCACCATTTTACTTTAATTTCCGACAACTAATTGTTTAAAGCTTTTGTTTCAGGTGCAAACTTTTTTTTAACACACTTTTATTAGCTTCACTTGTATGTTTGTTTGTTTGTTTGTTTGTTTGTAACCGACTCTTTGGACTCGATTTTGACCCACTTTAAATGGACAGATTTAATTGAAACTTTGTACACTTACGAAGAACCGGTAACAATACAATAATTTGAAAAGTTTATATCATTATCCTGATTAGGATCGCCAGTCCTTTCCTCACGTATCCTCTGCGTGAGAGCAAGAGGCTTAATATTGTAAGTATATTCCGTGATTCTCAGTTCGGTTGTTTGCCGAGCGGGCAAGTCTTAGTCGACGCGAAACGACGGACTCCTCGGGCGTGAGTTCAAATGCCATGGCTGAAATAAAAAAAATAAATATTTTTTTTTCAGAAATATCTGTTAGATCGTAATATGTTATAATATCAGCATCAATAAGCAATATAAATATAGTTTAAAAAAATTACAAAACACGCTTTTAAAGCACTTCAAACTAAAAAGTGAAAAATAATTATTAATATAAACTGAAAACAATAATGAACGAAAAATACTAGTATTATTGTGAAAAAAGCGTGGGGCGCTTTGTGCCATATTTTTCGTATATCGAGCAACCCACGCTTTTTTCACAATAATACTAGTATTTTTCGTTCATTATTGTTTTCAGTTTATATTAATAATTATTTTTCACTTTTTTAGTTTGATATGCTTTAAAAGCGTGTTTTTTTTAAACTATATTTATTTTATCATACATTATTACGAAATAATTTATATACCAATTTAGGCAAATAATTTGTGTAAAAAAATGTAACGTTTAAAAAATGTAATGAGAATTTTCTGCCAATAGTTGACAAAAAAGTTCAATATTATTGGCACCGTATAGGAGCAAAACATTTTAGGTTTTTCTAAAATTTACCAGTAAACTGGAAGAAGAACGTACTAGTTGGCAAAAAGCAAAAAGCTAGACTTTGCTTTTTGCTCCAAATAATATGTAAACTAAAAATGAACCCCCCCTCCCCCCAATCTTTCTCTTCTCCTATGGTATTTACAATATAATGAACAAGCGCATATTTCGTTATTACAGTTACAAACAACACCCATAGTTCCTTAATTGTCGCTTTGAAGTTTGAAGACACTGAAAGTACTAAGAAACCAATGTCGAGAGTCGAGATAAAAATAAGTCCTTGCCCACGATTTTGCACACAGTCCAGGGTCTGAAGAAGTATACGTTCATCAGACTGAAGTTTATTGTTGACTTGACGTTCTAATAAAGAATGAGGTTTTTTTTATCTACAGTTTGATGTATAATTTATTTGTATTTTTTTTCTCATTTAAATCAATAATAATGTTTAATAACGAGATTCATGTATACTTTGCACAAAAAATATACAGGGTGTCTCACCAGAAACTGCATCGATCGATATAGGGAAAAGTACGCACCAGAAAATTTTGAAAATTTAGGGAATTACTAATGGCAGTGTGGTCAATCCAACTAAAATAATTACAAACATCTGGTCAAAAACTAAGATACTCTATGCCTAAACCCAGCCATTTCAGAGATATTTGACATTTTAAAAAAATTTTGACAGGTGTAATGGTTTACAAAAACCTTTATAACTTTCTTCGTGTAAAAGATACTCATTCGTTTTCTGGCATGTTAAAAGACCATAAGATGAGCTATGCTTTACAGTTTAAAAAAATTTAATAGTATACCAAGTGTTCCATTTTTGACGTCACATTTTGTAAATTTCAAACCGCGAAAACTTGCTTAAGTTAAATAAAACACCCTGTATCTTTTACATCAAGTTATGTAAAACTAAATTTCTCTTTTTTGATATAAACATTGTGGGGATTTAAGTTACAACATTTTGAAATATGTGCGAGTTTCTTAGAAATTCAAGATTTGCTGTTATTTTGTTCATAAATAAACCGTCATAAATTATTTTATTTGCTTATTTGCAAAAGTTTTGCTTCTCTAGTGCTTGTGTAATTACTTGTTTGATGAAAATTGCAAGGGTGAAATTCATTTAGCTAGTAATTTCTATGTAAATTAGTAGTTGCAAGTTTTAAAATACCGCTATTTTTCTCATGAAAAATAATCCGTACAAAATACCAAATGGCGTTGCATGTTTCTTTGTTTTGAGCTAAGCTTTATAAATATGGACATGCTAAACTCATAAACACATGTTGTATACTCATATTTATGGTTAATTATTATATCAAGAATTTTGAGATCATTAGATACATTTTTTTATTATGTAGACTTTAAAGTTAATCAAGATGAGTTTGGGTTCTACTTAACGTCACTATCTTCATGGATAATTAAGCTGCAGAAAACGTAGCTATAGATAATAATAGCGTTACAGACACAAATGTCAGTGGATTAATAATAATATACATTGTAGTTAATAAGTTAAATTTGTAAACTTTTAAAAACAGGTCTTTTCTAAGTTTAACTGGAAACCATTTTACAAAATTTTTGTGCTGCTTCCCTCATTTTTTCGTTCATTGTCAAGAACATGTATCCACTTTCTCTTTCTAGTTTATTTCGTTTCCTCACCTATGTACATATACCAACATTTCCTTTGCTTATACAGTGTGTAATAAAAGTACGGAATAATTTTATTTTTTCCGTTACAGGGATATCGAAAAAACCTCGGAAACGTCGATTTTTACCCTCAATTGCGCATCTTTTGGTATAAAAAATTTAAAAATGATGTCATTACAGTTTGTGTGATTGCGGTATAGAGATTTTATTAAATGGAATCATAAATTTTTTTATTAGTTTTTGAGAGAGCCTTCAGTTTTCTATTCAACCATACGCTATGTGGCAAACATATACTAAGGGAGTCGCTCAAAAAATTGCATGGTTATATAAAAAAAACACTAAATGACATCATTATGCAATTTGTGATGACATTATTTTAAAATATTCTCAATTTAAATTAAAAAACAACTTAACCAACGGTTTTTTGATAAACGTGTATCAACGAACCAAATAAAATTATTCCAAGTTTTTGTTGCAAATTTTATTTAACTACTGATGCAATCATTCCGAAAAATCATAGCAGGCTCAGGATCATTGTCAATATAATACAATACTCAAATGATACATTATTAGTCCCCATCAAAAACTACCTCACGCCAACTAAAAAAGGAATATTATTTTAATATTATAGTTATAATACTACTATATTTAGTCGGCTGTCCAATGTACAAAATTAGGCTCCCGTTTGCTCTTTGATGATGCAATTTCTTCGTTTGACCTTAGAATTTCGATGGTGGCAGTCTCAAAAATTCTGCGTTTGGTTGCTGCACATGATAATAAAATTTCTACCATCGCAAACACTTTTTCTGATTACCTAAATAATTGTTAATTTTATCAAAAAATGTTATTGCACATTTTTATGGAGAACTTTCCATTTCTTCAAAAACTTTATTTTAAGAATTCCAAATAAGAATAACGGTGCCAAAAATTAAAAGTTCAGTCATATATTAACAGCTGACACAATAAAGATTTTCTACTTCAATAATAACAGACATTCACGGAGGTTTTAACAGTGCATATTGATATATATGCCACTGTTTATAGGGACACCAGATATCAATTAATATTAGGGACTTGATACCACACGAATACCCTTCATACTCCCATATATTTTAGATTACGTAGGAAATTAAAAGATAATAATTGGGTCAGAAAGTATAAACAGACAAAGTTATAAAGAGTTAAACATCAAGAAACGCTTGCTTTATTCATTACTGCAATAATCTTTGTCATTGCAGTCATCATCGTTTTCTTACAAATCTCACTTAATCCTAAACCTTCTTCATTATTTTCGTACTTTCTGATATTATCACGTCAGTCGTGATTAAATATGATTTTAACGAAACAACTACTCAGCGGGTAAATACCCCGACCTGCATTGGATTATACCTTCAAATCATGATAGATCGGTAGCCAATATCATTGGTCAATTCCTAACCAGACATAGACCGGTTTCGAACTTATTAGTTCTCCTCAGTATGCCATAGGTTATGGAACAGACATCTATCATGATTTGAAGGTATAATCCAATGCAGGTCGGGGTATTTGCCCGCTGAGTAGTTGTTTCATTTAAATCATATTTAATAACAGTAGTTAGTTCACCTGGGCTAGAGGTGGCCGCTCTCGGTACTTGCTTCGCAAGTCGCTTTCCGCCACATAGACATCTATGATGTAGGTCAGATAGTAGCATTATTTGGACCATATGAGAAGTTTCACATACCTCTCACTACTAGTCGTGATCACCTTAACATTTACACATCTCGGTACATTCTAGTTCATTCGACTGCTGCATAAATGGAGAAGAGTAAAACTCTTGGGAGCATATTAAGCGACAAAGTTTAAATACAATCTCTGGAGCACAGGGCATGGTTGATGCAACTGGCTCGTATGTACTATCACTTTCTTCCAACCGAAATCTCTAGGTGGTGGGTTATTAAGATTCTGGATGAGATCTTGATTTCACTCAAAAACCTGAAGATGGGCCCTTAATAAAGCTGGGATCAGAACATATTTTGTTGGAAGGAGTTCCTTATCTTGAAATTATTTCTGTGTGATCAACAACAATCTTAGAGCTCCTATATCAGTAAGTGTTGTTTTGAGGACACACAGCTGACAAATATGCGCTTCCAAGCTAGCCTTCACATCTTCGGTGAAAGAGAGTGTTATCTTCAAATTGGCCAAAGCTTCTAATAGCTAGCTCATCACGTACAAAATTGAATGTCTTCCACCACTTTACTTCTTTTTGTTGGCAAATAATCTTGTTGCATCTGCTCATGAAAGTGCGTATAATCCAGGAAGCGCAAAGGCTTTCAGTGGCTCTAGTATTTTGTAAATTAAAGCCATCTGAACACTTTGCATACCACGGTCAAGGAAAACTGTAAACTCTGGTGTGAGTTGGGGATATCATCTTAGTGCTTCGACCACATCAGTATCAGGTGAACACACATGGGTGTTTTTGATTCCCCTCTATGCTAAGTACGCATCATGTAGTATGATGATCGTGTCTACTTTCTCTGGGGTATTTGAGAGATTTAGTACTTCAGCACCATGTGATGAAGCTGGTTTGTCCTTACAACTGACCACGAACTTTTTCCTATTGGTCACACCGAATTGAAAAATGTAGTCGGAAAGGAACTATATTAATTTCTCCTTTGTCTTATTATGAGTCAGAGATTTATTCATAGGTACTGCTATTTCTGATCTGATTATGTACTGGATTGGATCTTAAATGTTTGCCGAATCATTCTCATCGTTTCAATATATTCTCTTTGTAAAAGTCGAAAACCAATTGTTGAATTTTTCACTAAGAATTGTTATGCCATCTGTCGCAACTTTTTCCTGTAGTTCTTCATGCCTTTCCAAGTCAAATCTGCAGGTGCTCTAGCATTATTTTTATCATTTTCTTGGCCAGGTATTTTTTTTAGTAATTTTAGCAATAATAACGCAAAGTTGTGAAGTGATTTCTACCAATAATCTTTACAGAACGAATGTTCAGAAAATATCATACGGAAACCTATAACGTAAAAATTTTGTAGAAATGTTAGGTCTTACATAAACATACGTAAGACTTTTTTGTGTAGAATTGAATGATGGTTACTTAGGTAAATGAAAAAAATGTTTTCGATGACGGCCATTTTATTTTTCGTATGCAGCATTAAAACGCACGAATTTCGGGAGTGACATCAATGAGATTATAATTTTTTAAGATCCAACGAAAATAATGAGACTATTTCCACACTTGCATCATTAAGGAACCCATGGATGTACATTTGACAGTGGCCTAATTATAGTACCTACTCTGTATTTTTTTAAAATTACATAAAATTATTAAATTCCTGGCAACAGAACATTGACGAAAATTAAAATAATCCACCGAGGTCAACTGTCGAACGTTAATGTAAATTCAAACTTTATAAAAAAATAAAAAGTATGGTTGCACTATTCTTCAATTAAAAAGGATAAAATTGTTAGGAATGTTTTAATCAATTTATGTTAATTGCATCTTCTCCAATATTCAAATAACCAGCTATTATTGAGAATCATTACAATCTTCCAGTAAGTACTTAATTAACACTAATGACTGAATATAAGGACAATTAGAAATACTTTCTGTTCTATTTTTAATTACTTCTACATATTCAACATATTCAGTTAATGGCAAAGCGCATTTTCTTCAATTGAATTTAAAATTACTGCTGACAACGTATCTTCTTCCATAAAAGGCTCCTCTTGTCTCTTTTGTGTCGTAGCACTCTCAGCAGTGTTAAATTTATTACTGTAAGAAATAAGATGGTGTCATTAGGAAATGTTTCGTAGAACCAAGCAGTTGTTTCTTAAATTCTTATTCTGCCAACATTTAATAAGCATATGCTTTGTTTGAGTTAATAATTATCTTTTTATTGTAGTTCAGATTAACTATTATGATACAACAGTACAACCATTTTAATTAATAAAAATAGTCTTGTATATACAGTGCGAATGTTGGGTGTGGAAAGCTACGAATAAAAAATTCATTGATCACATGAGGATAAAATCCTCGGACATTTCAACATTATTTTTTAAACGCGAGTCTTCTCTGACAGTTGTCAATTTTCTTTACCACCACTCCTTTTCACAATGTCCTCATCTTCATTTTTGTTAATGGCAATCCCCACTTTTTTAAGGATCCCGATTGTCTTTGAAATTCTGCACACAGCAATATGCAGTTCTGTGATGTGAACAAACAATCGAGATAGCTGCGGAATTTTAAATTTTTTCAATTTATTCGAAACAAATGAATAACAAGGTGACAGCTTGCTGAAAAGTCAACTTGGCAGTGCTTAATTGTTATTTATTGCCATCGATCTAGTGGAATTGGTTCATTACTTAACAAAGAAATAAAGAATTGACATTTTAATTATGAGAGAGCGTAAGAAGTCTGTGTTTCATTTAATATTAAATATCCGAATCAGGATCCTACAGTTCGCTACAGAGTAAGCAAAATTCAAAGAAATTTTTCTGAAAGAGGAGATACTGGAAGCAATGTATCGCACCATCGAAACGTGTCTGAAGATGTACGATTAAATATATTGTTGCAATTGCAATAAAATTCGCATAACACAACACGACAGTTGGCTACTGATAATAAGATCAGTTAATTTTCTGTTGTGAAGCAAAAAACATAAATGCCATCTGTATGAAGTGACTTTGGTTCATGAGTTGAACGAAAATGATCCTGATCGCAGAATTGCATTTTGTGATAACGTGATGAAGAGGTACAATACTGATGCTGTTTTTGTCAACCGTATTATCTTTTCTGATGAAGATACATTCTTTTAGCAGAACGATTAATAAACAAAATTCTCGCTATTGGCCTTTCTACAATCCACACTAGACAATGAAAGCCCATCAGAGACCTCATTCCTGCTCTAGCTGTGCTGTATTAAAATCACGAGGACCCCTAAGTTCCCAATAACGCCTTGTGGTTCCAGCAAAATGGAGCACTTCCTCATTGTCGCGTTATTGTACAGGATTACTTAAACGACATTTTTCCTGAGCACTGGATTGGGAGGCGAGGGACAATTGAATGGCCAGCACGGTCACAACCTCCTGCCTTTAGATTATCTTTGTAGCGTTATTTTAAGATTAGGGTCTACTTTAACAAACCATCATGGAAGCCTTAAAAGAAAGAATTCAGAACGAAATCCTGTCGATTAAGATGCTTCAAAATTTTGTGGACCCAATTTGAACACTTGATGTGATAGTTTGTTTTTTGAATCGATATATTATTTATTTGGATTTTTGTCAACTTATTATTGATTTGTTTCTAATAAATTGATAAAATTATTATCCTATCACACAGCTATCAATCATATCAAAATAGACAACAATAGGAGTAATTTTCGGTGTTAAAAAAAATGTCTGCCTTGTTTACCGAAAAAAAAAGATCGAGTTAAACGAAAATAAAAAGAATATTACTTCAGCATAAGATTTAATTTTTCAGTAAATAAATTTAGTAAAGATAACTAAATAGCAAATATATTAATTGGCTGATATTACAGTGTATATTTTTGTTTTAAACGGTAGGTACCTATATTTTTTATAATTTCTCAAACTATGTATATTAATCAAAAATTCTAATCGACGTGTTTTGATTGGCTGACGTGCACATTTTAACGGTCTTTGATGATCGTCTACAACGTATTGCGATTAGCAGAGCAGTTGTTAGTAACCTAAATCCGTTGCCAATTTTTAATGTACACTTAAACGCTTATGTATAAATGAACAGATGATGGGTGCAGGTAGCCATAGTTTGCAGTAACAACTTCATTTGTTTATTTTCAGTCAGCTGACATTTAACTATCTGGCAATCGGAACTACTCAAGTAATAATGACTACACCGTAACTTTTATCTTAATTTGCACTGGTCCTTTAGCGCAAGCTGGTGCGTTGTAGACAATAGCAAATGGAAAATTCATCGCATTTAAGAAAAACATTTTCCTTCTCTCGGATTCTAGTTTGTGCATTATATGCCAAATTCATCACAAAATGAATAAATTGGTGAGTACTCCTATGGACACGGGTTCTACTAAGAGAAGAGATGAAGTTTTCCAAAAACTACAAAATTTACCAGTGGATTGCTGTTTTAAGTACCATATGATGACAAAGATGCTCCATTCTTGATATGGAGATCACTTTCTATCGTTTCTACTAAAGTTATCTAGACGACCTACTATTGGACACTAAACTAATAATACATAAAGCAAGAAAAATTTAATAAATCATCCTAGACAATGTGTTTGCTTACGTATGGACATTATATAAATAATTTACTATAACTGCTCTAATTACATGTTAATAAAAAATGTACTAAAAACCTTTTATTTCCATATACAGCCCATTGTATTTTCTATTAAATAACACAAAGCAATAAATTTAATGTCGTTATGGTATACAAAAGAATATAAAATATTTTCATTACATGCAGGTCATATAATTCAGGCTATTATCTAAATTGTAGCACAGCTTAACAAAACTACTATTATTTTTATGTTTTCTAGTTCCCGTTGTGACACATGAAAAGGAGCCATTTTCATAAAATATTAATAATGCAAAGGGTGGAAAATTCATATATAAAACACCCATTATATTTAGTCGTCAAATTATTATGCTGATGATGTATAGACGAAAATGTCACTTTAAACTGACCGTAATAAAGATTAATGATTTCGTTCAATAATAATTTATTGGCAAGGGTTTGGTCGAAAATCTCTCTCTCTCGCTACATTGTTAACAAGAATTCAATCTTCCCCGACTATAAACACGGCTATTGGATAACATATTGGAAGTATTCTATATAGGAAAAGCTTCCATCAATATTTTTCCTGTCACAACTTTGCTTTATAACTTCATAAACTAATCAATCCGGACGATCGCCAAAGTGATTCTATTGTATACCATATGGTATTGTATCCGCATTTACGATCGACTTTCATTATATTGCGTGGCTCGTATATTATATTATAGTGTTTACTACTAACTTAATTAATTCGAATTTATTGAAAATTGATATCATATCATTTAATTCTAATGCACACGTAAAATTAAACAGGAAGTGTAAAAAATTTATCAATTATTGAAAAAAATGTATAACGTTATTTTCTATAAATCTTCAAGATTAATGAAATATTCGTTATATTTTTTACTAAGTAAGGATCTACTCTTGTAATGCTAATTATTGTTTACAGCGAATAGCTTGTTTGCAGTTAATAAGGATCAATCTAAAGCAAACCATGTCCCATAGGGCCCTACAAGAAATAAAAAAATATCCTATAGTAGTGTCCCATATACGTTAATATATGTTAATAAATGAATTTTTTTGTAAAATTACTATTCCAAAAATTAAATTTAATGTATTAGAAACTGTAATACTCAATTTGAAATTAAATAATTACAAAACAGTATTTTTAGAGAACTGAATTTAACAACAGCGAATTGTTTAAGTCTCTAGTCATGTAATATGTTTTTATTTAAATTATTCATTTCTCTAATCTTTACCTTTTTTAAAAAAATTTTTAGCCATATGCATATGTATAAAAGTTGAACTATTAATTTCTTGCGTAAATATGCTCTCTATATCTTATGTCAGATGATCTACCTGTTTGACCTACATATGATATATTAAATTAATATGGCTTTGGACAATCTAACCGATGTACCCTACAGTTTTTATGAATTTAATTTTTTTTGTATTTATTAAAAGTACATTGCCTACACTGTTGTTTGAACTAAATAATGTTTTTACATTAAATTTTGAAAGGGTAGTGATGTGATTGAAATAGAGAGGTGGCCTGCGTATTGAAATATATATTTTATCTTTTTTCACGTTATTAATGGAGTAAGAGAATATTCTCTTTCTTTGTAAATTTATTTATTTATTGATCTCGAAGGAATCCGTTATTATAATTCTTGGATCTGCAGCTGGTGGATATAAAGAAAACTTGAGTTGAATGATATAAAATAATAACATTTATAAAATTAAGGTTATAAATATTCGCCAGAAGAATAAAAATTTATATGCTTTATAGAATTTTATGCAGGTTCAGGACTTAATGATTGATGAGCAGTGTGAACAAAGTCCATTTATAATACCATTCAAAAAAAAATTCAGTCGGCTGTTGCTGCTGGTGTACTATTTTTCTCAAAAATAAGTGGAATTTATCCAGTCAGTTTGAGAATGTAAATTCATAATCCTTGGAAAATCCAATTTGACCATCGCATGTTTAGTATAAATAAAATTTGCTATCAGGTGTGCGTTGTAATTTAAAAGGTTAAAAATATATGTAATATAAAGATAGTACTTGGTAAATGTTTGCAGACATATAATAAATGGTATTTTCTAATTTTAAACGAAGTAGAAGTTTGCATGCTGCAAAGATATATGTGCAAGGAAATTCAATTCGTTGCATGCTCTATTAAACAATGTTTACTAAGTTCACACCCTTAAATAAAGTAAATAATGCCGCCGTCCAAAGAGCTGTAAAGTAAGCGTGTACGTAGAATATCGATAACCCATTTTCTAAAGTAAAGGCTTGTCTTTTTTCGCTATTATGTGGTTGAATATTTTAACGTGTAATTGCATTATTAGTACAGTAAAAACGGAGTTTAACAATGAGAAATTGCAACACTTGCTTTACATGAAAATGTAGTCCGGAAACAATTATATGCAAAATTTTCTATAATCGTATAAGAGAAAAACTTTACGAATATTATTCGCCAAATATTTATCACATTACCACAAATTTCATTTATTTTCTGTTATTTAGATTGTGGCCCAAGGAAAACAAAATATGACTTACTTTCTGGTGTGCCGTCGTAAAGTTGGAGATCTTAATCTTTATCGTGGTTTCCCGGGAGATAGGTACAAGAGATTTTTTAAAAAAGTGCTGCACTTTGTGATAAGGTCTTTCTACTTACTTTAAAGGAGAGGCATTTTTAAAATATGTCCAAACATTTAAACATTTAAAAAGTGGCGTCTGGGAATATTATAGGCATTTTAACGTGCTGTATTTTAGTCATCTAGGAATTGTTTTCATTCCAATTTTTCGGCATTGAATATAAAAATGGGTTTGTAAGTCAGTAAACTCAACTAAACAGCAATTTTACAAAATCGCAGCTTAATTTCTTAAAACACTGAAAAAGTAAGAAAATTTTAATTTAAACCTAGTGTGAATGATAGAAAAATGCATTAATACCCACAAGTAATTACTATGATACCCTCAAAGTACCCAACAGAAAACAATGGAGTTTCTAAATGGCAGTCAAACATTTTTATAAACCATACGTAAAATTCTTTGTGCAGATCAATTTTTTTTTCCTTACGGGTTGCGGTTTTGACTGCCCGTTGTACTGAAGCTTAAGCTTATTGTACCCCATATTCTCATTATGCCGTAAGATCCGTTCTATTCCAGAAGGCGAGTATACAGTTTATGGGAGCTCTGGCTATCTCTTCCGGGGTTACAAGTGGTCCCTCGAAGTGTGTTAGTCTCATTGCCGTTAGGGCTGGGCATTCGCATAAGATGTGGTGGGGAGTTTCTTTCTCTTCACCACACATCCTACAATCTGGATTGTCTTTCACCCTCATGTTGGTTAGGTGTTTGTTTAGTGTGCAGTGTCCTGTTAATATTCCCACTGCACACCTCAGCTGTTTTCTGCTCAGCTTTAGCATTTCGTTGGTCCTTGCTCTAGATATTTCTCCGATGAACAAGCGTGACTGCCACATTCTCGGCATCTCTATCCAGTGCAAGTAGTGTTTCTGTCTTAATAGTTCCTTTACCGATCCTTTCGCGGTGCTATAAGCCCGCAGGTGGGTTCGGGACCTGTTAGAATTGATTTAGCGCCTTTTCTGACTAGCATGTCTGCTTTTTCGTTTCCCGTATTTCCCTGGTGTCCTCGTGTTCACTCCAGTTGTACACTGTTGTGTTCTGTAAGTTTCTCCAGGGACTCCAGGCAGCCTTTTACTGTTTTAAATCGTATTTCTGCTGCTTCCAGAGCTCTGAGGGCTGCTTGGCTGTCAGTGATGATGTGGATTCTCTTATTTTTGTATGCCCTCCATATCATTTCTTGTGCACAGACGTCTATTGCTGTGATTTTGGCTTGGAGCACTGTTGCGATACTTCCAAGGTTCAGGCTGATGTCTGTCCCTGGTTGTTCTCCCGCAACTCCTGCTCCAGTACTGATTGACGTTTTGATCCGTCAGTATACGAGATGGTATCATTTGGTTGTCTTTGCATCCTGCCTCCTTCTCCATCCCTTTCAGGTATTTTTACCCTGAAAGTTTTTGTGAAGTTATAGGTTGTGCTGATTCTGTCTGACTGCATATCGAGACTGCAAATCACTTACTTAAGAGTCTTATGATTGAGATGTAATAGTAACTCCACAAGATTTAGAACGTTTTGGTAGCCATTTTGAAAAATGTCACTCTTTTGGCTTGTACGGATTTCATGGGTATTACTGATCTCGATCCAGGTATAAGAATAAATATAAATAAAGATATATTAGATCGTTTTATAATCGATTGGGAAAAAAATCTTAACTTTTCATTAAAATGTAATGTCAACAATAAACAAGAGTTAGTTTTTTCAAATTCTCTATTTTTATGATGTTGGCCATCACTTTCGTTGTCCTACCATTTTAATAAACCCAAAGTGCCATTCCATGACACTTTAATTGCAATTCCATTGCATCTAAAATACTGCTATTATTGTCTTCTACTTTTATTTTTCTTCCCTTCACTTTAAATTGTAGAAAAAAAAGGCAGATCTTTATGTGCCTCTTATTATACTTGGTTCTTCAGAAATGGTAAGTGAAAATTTAACAATGTATGCATGTCTTTCTAGTGATTTTTAATTTATCTCTTCACACAATAGCTTTATTGGCACAGGCAGAGACACAGTTTACCTTTGGGCTCAAGCAGAAACATCTTCAAATGCAATCCTTCTTATGTAAGCACTTATCAGCAAGCATACCATATATTTGGCAAACCTGAATATTTAAAAGAATTGACTAAAACTAGAGAAACTTTGCTGTAAGCTCGTTCTCAGATGTGGCCATCTTGATATGAACAGATTGTGCTCTGCTTCACTCTAGGGATGTTTTTTAATGTGAAGAGGTCTTTCTACCATTGGTTGATTTAAAGCTCAGCATCAATGACACTGTACGAGAGCAAAAGAAATTGCTTTATGTTTCTTCGGGCATTTGTATACTAGATACTGAATTGAGAAGAAGTCACTGGTTTCCTCACTTCATGACTTCACAGTTTTCAGCAAATACTTTAGTCCTCGGCTGCAAGTGGCAGCTTGTAAAGTTATGAAAATCCCCCAAATCAATCGCATTATCTTCTCTTACAGCGTGTGTATTCGAATAATCGGAAATAACTATATCCCCATAATTCCTTATGCCCACTGCTTTCAAGCTTGAAGAAAGAGGACACCAAAAGTATCAAGACATATGTGTCAACAGTCCAGAGAAAAATTCTTTACGACCCATATTCCACAAAGTCTTGGGTGTGAGGACAATACGCCCATCGATGTATAATTGTAATTTATTGTTGACATTACATTTCAATGAGGATTGGGGATTTTTGTTTTCCGTTGATTATAAAATTTGAAAAACGGCCCTCCCAGTTTGAAAAAACAAATTTAATCCACGGTAAATTTTAGTATTAGTATTTTTGAAATATATTACTAAAGTAGTTTACCAATAAAATTAATTTTCATATTGATACTAATTGAAAATAAATCAAGTCGAAGTATACAGGGTGTCCGAATAATGCGTGTACAACAAGACCAGAGATTCTTTGGCACAAAATAATTCGATTTAATTTAACATACCTATATACAAAATTTCTTCGTTTAGCCCTTGGAAGGATTCAAAATTAGCAAAAACATTTTTTTTAAAATACAGTCGAACTTCTCTAACTCGAACCTCCTAAATTTCTCTGAGACTGTTCCAGTTAGAGAAAATTTGAGTTAAAGAAAATATCTCTAAAATGAAGTATATATCAAGGGCACAGAAACATATTCGAGTTACAGAAAATTTCGAGATATAGAAGTTCGAGTTATAGAAGTTCCAAGATTCTTGTGTTTTGTAAATATCAGTCCATATTCTTTACTGTCTATGCAATGACTACCTAATTTTTTTTCTGAGTAACTGTCTTAGTTTTGAAGCTTTTTTCCCGTTGCTATTTTTTGATTAATGGGCCGAATTAGCTAGAAAAAAATATATACCAAATGTCTGATGACACATTTTATCCTATTATGCCGAAAATCACAACTTAACAAACAAATTAAGGTTTCAAATGCCAATTGATATAAATCAAATTAAACAATAAATAAAAAGCAGAGCCTACTATTATTGTCTTCTTGTATTTGCTAATATGACCAAGGCATGCAGACATTTGGAAAATATTTTCTTCTGGCTAAACCGTCAAAAAATAGCAAGATAAAAAAAAGGATTCCACATTAACTGAGTTACTCATAAAAAAATTTAGGTAGTCATTGCATAGACAGTAAAAAAACACGTGGACCGATATTTAAAAACAATATTATTGCTATTTTTGAAATTCTCTAACGGCTAATTGAAGCAGTTTTGGATATAGATAAGTAACTTAGGTTAAATCCATTTTGAGTCAAGTAATCTCTGGTCTTACGTTGTACACATATTATCCGGACACCCTGTATAAGTAATAGAGGATGTCATGAGAATAATTTATAATTGAAGCTGAATAAAATCCACCTCCCGCTGACGACGGGCAAATTATACGAATACAAGAAACATGTAAATGCCCTTATAAATGTTCTATCTTACAGTAGCCTGGAAATTTATATGTGATTTTGTTCTTTCCCGGATTTGTAAATTTCTTTTTTTTCAGATTCTCTCACAATATCTTGTAAGTAACTTGGAATTTCCTGTTATGTGAAATATACATTAACCTGAAGAGTGACTAGGGGCAATAATAAAATGGGCTATAAAACAGAGCAATGGGAAAGCTATATTATTCGGAGTTATATTACCAACTTTATTTGAATGGATTGTCATTTAGCTATGTGCAATATTTTATTTATATTATGGTATTTAATCGTAAAGTCCATGCAAATTTTAAAGTATTAGAGCTTTTATTATTAGGTTAACGAGGTAATTTGGATTACATTCAGAGAATATTATTAAATACGGTCGTATTCGTAATTTACCGAACCACGTGTTTATTGACATGTTTTAGTCTAGTCTAGTCTAGTCTAGAAACTTTAAACTACTAAAACTATTAAAATTTTGTCACGTCGTCTAGAAGTTTCCAAATTAATTATACGAACGATACTCAAAAGTTGTTGATTTTGAATTCCTGTTCCTAAAGAAACACAACATTTTATGAAACAATGGAGACACAATATATACATACTTATTTATTACTCCTCAGCTATCCTATAAAAAAGCCAACGCCTTCCTTTGTGAATAAAGAGGGAGGCTGTGGCAGCCTATCTGAGAACGCGGGATTCTTGGCGATAATCTGGTAGAACTGAAGGTCACGCCGCAAATATGAACAGGCGGAGAGGGAAATCTTCATCTTCGTCCTATACGTGAGATAAGCGAAAGACCAGCTAAAGTTGGAAAGGAATAATTTGGTATACTACACATACAGTTCTCGTGTGGCCGGCAGATCATCTTCCGGGACAGGAATATATCTGAAATTCAAAGGAGTGCAGGGGAGCTTTGCTCTAGGATCGTGCACCACGATTGTTTCAGTCATAGATGTACGCTATCCTAGTGATGGCAGGTAAGGATGAAGTTAGGAATGGTGTGGAACAGATGGTATACATCTGCTCTGACAGCCAGGCTGCTTTAAAAGCAGTATGCTCCCCAGGACGAGATCAGCTTTTGTTCAGGAGTGGTGGATACCCGGAACCTACCGAGGTTCCAGGCAAGTGAAGGCCAATAAACTGACAAGACTTGGAGCTGAGGAGTCCTGCTTCAGACCTGGGCTTTATTGTGCATCACAAGAAAACAGGTCACAGCTGTCCTCAATGATACTAAGGAAGCATTAAAAGACCATCAAGGCTTGTAGAGTAATTCAGGTTTTGTAACGGGACCGAACAAGTGGAGATCAGCCTGGTTACTGGACTAGAGTCGAAAAATGCTCTACATCTTTTAATCGGAGTTCTGACAGGCCACTGTAGATCTAAGAAATCTATCATTGATAGGTGTTCCTGGAGTGGGTTGGAACCTTTGATGTGAAGATAACACTGACGTAGTTTTCCACGAAACACCAAAACACTATATACTGCACTCGACGCACGTTTCGTCAACTAAGTTGGCATCATCTGGAGATGATTAAAACTAAATTTATGCTAATAATTTACCCCATTTATACCTAAATTATTGTCACTGTGTCACCAAAAACGTGACCCACTGACCAATAAAGCGGGCCATTTGGGATAGGCCCTCTGTCACTATTTATACTGTTCTTATACTTAATGATTTCCAAGCTTTCAAATGCATCCAGCTGTCTAGTATTTGTTACATTCCTAATTAATCTTAAATTGCTAATATCTATTTTATGGTTGTTCTCAAACGCATGTTGGGCAACACTAGACTTATCCGTTCTACCATATTTGAGATGGGCCATATGCTCTTTGAATCTAGTTTGAACTGATCGTCTAGTCTGTCCAACATATTTTTGTTTACAGTCCTTACAGCTAATTTCATAAATCGCCGACTTTTCGTTTGTTTCAATTTTGTCTTTTGGATTGCCTAAAAAGTTGTTGTTTGTTTCCCGATGAATGAACCACTGTCATACCTACATCTTTAAAAATTTTACCAATACCACGGGTGAATCAAAGATTGAATGGAATCGATACAAATTTCGGATTTTCTCTTTCATTTTGAAAGATTGAAGAATTTCGAAGCAGCTCTAAACTTTCCATTCCTAATTATTTTATCAATTAAACTTACAGAATATCCATTACTCACAGCTATATCCTGAATCAATGCCGTTTCTTCTTCAAACCACTCTTTATTGAGGGGAAAGCTTAATAGACAATGGACTAGAAAATTAAAACTCGCCATTTTGTGTTGAGCACAATGGTGAAAGTCCTTAGGGATACATCTTATAGTATCTGGTATCTTTGTTGCGGTGTTGAGGAAAACTCTACATGCCCAAGATTCCAGAGTGATGAAAAAACATCTTACCACTTCCTGGTGCAGTGTGAAGCATTCGGGAGCGTGAGGCATCTTCGTATCTTCGATACTGAGTCGCTTCTAAGGCAGGAGATGAGCTCCCTCGCACTGAGTAAAGTTCTGACCTTCATTAGAAGATGGGAAAGATTCGACGAGGGAGCAAGAGAAGTACGATAGTCATCATCTTAAAGTCACCACCTTCTGAGATGCTCTCCTTCTAGCACTATTTGTAGTGGAACTTGTCAGAAATAATGCATTTCAGAAGGTGGTGACTTTAAGCTGATGACGATCGTACATGGATAAGGGAGTGCTGGGAATGGGTAATAAGAGCCCATCTGCGTCAGGGTCCCCAACCATTACCGTTCCCATTACTGTATTTTCTGCATCTGATAATAAATCGCTAATATTGAAAGAAAAATAAAACAAAAACACACAATTACGTATATCACATTGTCCGGAATTTAATGCTCTATACAAAATCCATAAAAATATACAGGGTGTAATGATCAACATTTGAAAGTTGCTATCATTTCCGCTAAAAGAGTAATGATAAATATTTTTCTATTATGTAAAATAATGTGTTTTTTTCGTGGATTAATTATGCGTAATTTTATTTCTCCAGTTAAAAATTAGACAAAAAAAATAAGGAATTGAACCATATCTCAATGACACCCGGTATACATAAATCATATAAAATATATACTTTTTATACCATAATTTTCTTTATTTGTGCCAAAACTAGATAATTTATGTTTATTTCTGTGGCAAACTCTTAAAGTTTGCCATTGATGGTTTACATTTATTTAATCTTTTCCTACATTTCAACATTTTTCTTACTTCTGTATTTTTAGATTTGCATGAACAATCTCATAATGTATTACATAAACGAAAATTGTCTTGTGAAGGAGTTTAAGTAAATTCTTCTTGAATACATAAACTTAAAATAAAATTTTTAAGAAGTGCTTAACTTCACAACGAATTCAACAAAACCAAATAAAATACTTCAACAGTATTTTATTTTTTCTTTTGGCTGCCTAGATATATTTTCCAAGATTAGTCTACTTTTAAGAAAATGTTTTGCTATAATATACTTCCTTTATTCTTGGGTAGAGGTAAATAAATCTCTCAATGAGATTTTATTTTTCAGCCTGTGGCTTTCCTGTAAAATTTACGTTTACTTGGAATTATTGGAAATTTCTCTTAGTTTCAATTTATCACAAACTTTTAACACAGCATTCTCAGGAAACCCAATATATTCTGAGCCAAGTTGATAGTACATATTATATTTTTATTGCAAGGTTTGGAAAATAAATTAATTAATTTATAAGTTCCCACTGACATTACTTCTTGGAATATTTAAATATACAACGTCAGTCGTTAGTTGTTAGACTGGGATCCTAAATATAAATTCAGCACCATAGGGCTAGTGGTGCCATCTCTACTTGCTACTAAGATATCGAGAAAAAATAAGACGGCCGTTCAAAATGTTCATTACTTGATAATAACCGAACCGATTACAAAATCTGTTGAGACAATGTGTCAGCTCAATTTTGTGTTGGATTTTCAATTCTAAGTCATTAATTACATATATTTTTTGGTTTGTTTTAGTTGAACGCCACCAGTTCTTATTTGTTTATACTTAATAATAATAACTCGATATTATCTATAAAAATTATAACGTATAACCTCTGCTTCAAGAACTTAAACAGCGATGGGGTCTGGTTTTCAATGGAAATAAAGCTGTACACGTTCTTAGCTTCACAAAATTTCAACCTGTACTGTACAAAATACCAAGAATAACAACTCTAAGATTCGTTTGGATTTATTTAGGTTTTAAAAGTGCTTTAACATGTGCAATAAAATGATAGTGGTTTTAAGGAATTACCTTAAGATAAACTAATAAGTTCTTAAAGACCACTGATTCTTATGCAAAGGATTTAATGCACTCTTTAAATTAAAATAAGAAAACTGTTTGCTCCTAATGCCCTATTGATCTTATACTAGTTTTCATAATACTCTTGACATTGGCTATTTTAAAACAAATTTGCCTTTTAAAGAATTAAATGGCAAGTTGGTCCTTTTAAAACAATCCATTTTAGATCAAATGGTTTTAATGTAGTTTTATGGAGATCCTTGATGACTAGTCATTAAAACCCATTAAGAAAACTATTTTATCTTAAGCATATATTCTCAATGAAATTCCACATTAAATCCTAAAACATAGTTTTTACTTTTTAAAGAGTAAATTAAGAATATTTTAAAGTTCAAAGGTTTTAATTTAATCAATTTGATTAAAAGAAATGCCTGTTGGATTTTTGATGACTTTATTAAAACTAATTCTACCCCCTCCATAATCGGAGAAAACACGCCATCTGCTCAATAAACTGATTGCTGATTTAGTGAACCAGTGCGTCCGTGTACCCTACTTTTTGCATGCCCCAATTGAAAACTAGAAGACATATTTTACGAATGGAAAATATCTACGTGACAAGTATTTTAAATTTAAAACGAAGTCACTAAATCCAGCAATCACAAAACCGGCGCAATTTTAAGGTTAGGATTTCAGTACGCGCGCCAGATCCCTTTAAATCTAATAAGGCACACAAAGTTGACCATATTAAAGCAACTCAGTTTTTAAAGGAAGAGTAACATAAATGTCTGGGAGAGTAATTGTACTTAAAGTGGTAAACTAAAACGCTATTTTAAGTCTTGTAAGATTTAAAATGTTCTATTAACTTGCAATCAGTTGCTTTTTATCTGAGACCACTGCCATTTTTTATATAAGATACAGACCCGCCATGATGAATATTTTCAATAGCCAAAGAAAAAAATATTTTTGAAATATATGCGCTTTTACATCTTCTTAAATAACTGAAGGACGGTGTGTCCAAACATGCAATTTAATAAAAAAAACGCCTTTTGGATGTTTAGATGCAAACATAAAAATTGACGATATTTAAAAAAAATTATAATAAAAAAAACATTATATTGGTGGCGCTCGAGTTATGTAGAAGTATTTTATTATATTTTGTCAGAAAAGTGCCATCCGTTGGCAATTTTTACCAGAATAGTTTGCATTTGAATATTATTTTTGATCAGCTTTATATGCGTTACGTTTAAAATATTACCACTCTGCCCCATTAGAGACTTGCCGTTGTTTTAACTATTTCACGCATAGAGTTGTCCGATTTTAAAACAAAGTAAAACCCTTTTCTAGGATTAATTATAATGATTCTCAAGGCAATTTAGTCTGCTGCAATTTTATTGTAAATGAAAAACGTTTTAATACATAAATTTAAGGATTGCCTTAAAGAACTCTTTTAAGAATATGAAATTACACACTAAATGGTATTTACACTATAGTTTACATCTTCATATTCAAGAACCTTTTACGATGGGTCCTTTTTGGCTAGAAGCGGTCCTTTATAGTGATCCTAAGCTTGTCTTGAAACTACATTTGGTTTTATCTCGAAGTTTTATTGTACAATTTTATAGCGACCTTGGGTCTTAATAAGGGCATTAGTGCGTTACCGGGGTCAAGTGCTATATGGTAATTCCTGAATGCAGCTATTTTAAGGTTAACAGCATAAATTTCTGTGTTTAAGCAAACGGCGGACGGATACCACGAGGGGAAGCCCTCGTAAGACTAATTTACCTATATTACCAAACCTTGATCAATACTTGCATAACAGTTTACAACCTCTGGTTCTCCCGGAGGGTTGGGGTTGGCACGTCTGGTTGATATGAGGGCAGCAACGGACTGTTCTCCACGGATGCTCTGAACACCCCATAGCTACTAAACTCCGGTTCGCCAACAGCAGAAGTAGAATGGCACGCGGTATCAAGCGCGGAATATAGCAATACGTCACCCGAATTCAATTTAAACAAACCTATACCTTTATACTTACAACTAGTTATCTACTATTCTGGTTGGACCGTGGTCTTCAGTCACCAATTAAACGGCAACTACTTGGTTCGCAAATCCTCTGTCAACTCTTCCAAAGGCTGATTAGTATTAGTGCGGTAGTCATCGCGAAATATTGCAACTACGTCACCGTTACTGACTTAAAAAATTCGCCATAAATAGCTAGATGTACCTTATACTCTCAAGTTTTAATCACTCTCCAAGTTGGCTGCTGCTTCGGTTGGCGGCAGACGGAGACTAACGTCTGGAAAATCCTCGTGTTTCTAAACTCTGCCAAAAGCAGAAGTAGACTGAGTTAGTGTTAGCATGCGCTGGTTATTACAACTACGTCACCTTTATCACTTATAAACATTGTCTATACTAATAGAAATATAACTAACTATTGATACAACAAAGTGAACTGTATTGTAACATTCAGGTTACAAATAAAATTTGAACAAAGTCAAATATTGCGAGAATGACGCACTTGGTTGCAAATTACTATTGTAAAAGGTCATAAACACATATCAATACCCACATATTCAATAAATGTTACTTTAGGGTGGTCTACAATGTTAAAATCGGGAAACTTCTTCCAGACGGATAACCTACGCCTAAAATATAAAATAAAATCACTTGTTACAAAACATATAAACATATACTCGTAAATACTAATGGAAATACAACTAATATATTGATACAACAAAGGGAAATGTATTTAACTCAGTTTATCAATAACGAATAAAGATTTTTTATTGCGAAATTTGATATATTTAAGTTTCCCGATTTAAAAGGCACCAGACAAACGCACATTTAAATATGAGGTGAAAAATACCGCTACAGGACAGAAAAAAACAGTAATACAAAACAGATAAACAAGCCGCCACAAATAATAAAAACGCACATAATGCACAATTGTCCGCATTTATAACAGTAGAATTCGTCAGAATTGAGATAAAATATGACAGTACTTACAAGTGTTTATGCACCTTAGATCTCTTCACAGAAGACTAACTTTATATGCGTAGAACCAAATACCAAGGATTTGTGCAAGCATTACGAACTTACCAAGTCACATACTATAAAACTAAACAATACTGATTTTACATAAATCAGTCATATTTCAGGTACAAAATAAATCAGCACATTTGTGCTTAAGTAGACAACCTACCCCGACCGCTTCCGGCTGGGTTCTCCTCAACTTCCCGATTTGGATTATTTTTGCGGCTATTTTCTGCGCCCCCTGTGTATAGAGGTATTCATAAAAATTATTGGGCTGTAGACAGCCTATTTAATTGTGCAAGTTATAAATTGCCTAATTAACATGGTCATAAATAAATTTAAATTCTCTTTTATGGCAAATACGGGGCGATTAAAAAGTGGACTATTACAATTTGTTACCCACTTTTCTCGTGACATCTAAAATAAAATATTTAACTGTCATTTATGTGAACTAGTTGCTGGTAATATAATAAAAACTATCGTTTTGTTTAAAAATTACAGTTTTAATAGTCATTCGCCACCCATGAAGTGGTTTTCGGGAAAAAACTAAATATTTCTACTCTTTATGTCGCATATTTTGAATATTTTCATATTATTTTTACTCAGAAATTTGGCGTAACTGCCAAAAATATGTAATTTTCATTTACATAAATTTGAATTGCAGTTCTAAAAAGGCACATTAAGTGCCTGATATAGATTTGAAAGTAAAGATCTGTCTCATAATCAGGACATTTCGTTAACTATCGTGCAAAGCATTTTCAGGAAAAATTACGTTCGGAAACGAAAGACATTAAGTTCTACATTTATTTCAATCTCTGGCATTCTTTGATAAAAATTTATATTTCACAATTTAGTTCAGGAAACGTTTTAATCTATCTTCTACACTGTGTTGTCCAAAACAATTAAAGGATCATAAGTTGTAACTTTAATAGGGTTTTCTAAAATTATGGTATTTTGGTCAAATTGAAATGCATTGGGCCTTATCAGAACTCGAACTCGTCCACCATTAATTTAAATCTCGACTGAACTGAAAATATAACTTGGCTCCAGTTCTGTAAATTGATGTTGACGTTCTCGAACAAACAATAATCTCGCCCGCTTCTGGTGCCTGCTCAAACTAGGTGTACTACGTGGTCGTCTAAACCCCAAACTGACCTCTTACTCCATTATGTACTGTTTGGACCGAAACCTGAACTCTTCTAGCTCTAGAGCGGGTGCAGTTAAAAAGCGGACTTGCAGTCTAAGATATCTGTCATTGGGAGCGGTTGTTGCCCTGTGGCCGCCTTGACCATGTCTTCTTGTGACAAGTCTTATTTCTTGATGCCATCTCCAGAGTCTAGAGACCACAGACTGAGACACATTCAGCACTTCGCTAACATACAGCTGAGAATGCCCTTCTTGCAAAAGTGTAACTACTCGTGTCACATCATTGAGGTTGAGGTGTCTTCTAGTGTTGATATTTCAATAATAGGGAATTACAAATTAGAAAAACGTGTATAACGATGTTTAATAATAGTTTTTAATTCGATTTTTACTAAATCACACTGATAGTTAAGGTGCCCGTCGGGAAAAATTTTGCTGATACATACTCTCTCCAAACTTCGTATATGGCTTCATTGGACCTAGTCTGACAGCATTTTCCTCTATCATTTTTTTTGTTTTTGGGGCGTTTTCCTTCTAGATTTTCCGAAACATGTCATTTTGACGGCATATAAAAAATGTATAGATACTGTTATTTTTCCAAGTAGAATAGCTTAAAAACGTGAATTGAAACGTGGAAAAATAATTGTCTGACAATAAATGTGGGTCATTGGGCGTGTCCGCTATCTCGAACATGTCAGAAAAACGACTATAAGAAAATTTATTAATAACCAGCTGATTTTCGCTGTATTAATTTATTAAAACATACAAAAGCAAGTTTTCATATTGTCTGACGAAAATCATTTTCCGATTTCCCAGTCTGACGCGTCAAAGTTGTCGGTTTCATGACAACAAAAAATTTATTCATAAAATTTTTTTTACAAATTTTTTTGATTTTTTAAATAAAATTTATAATACGATTAAAAAATTGTCTGACGGTGAAATAAAGCCTTTTAGCTGGAAATGTTAAATAAAAGGTTTTTTTATGTGGTTGTCAAGCTACGCTTGGATGTTACATTCATATGTATACAGTGTGGAAATTAAGTAACGCATAAATTCAGGAATTCCGTTGATATTAATTTTTTTGGAAAAAATCTCGAAGGGGTATAGCGATTTTGACTTCAGCAAATATTTTCAGTCTATTTTCAGTTTCTTATGTCATTTATTTTTTAAGTTATGACGTCATCGACTTTTTTTTAAATGACAACCTATATTTTTTATTATTGATTTTGGTAGTAGTTTTTATTCCGGTTCCGACCGTATAAAATTTTCGATATGTTATTATTTTAAAAAAATCGAGAAAAACAGTTTCAAATAACAAAAATTCATTAAATTGGGAAAATTTATCTAGTTGCCGGTGTATCACATTAGTTCTATTTTTCAACTATTTGTATAATTTCAAAATAAAAACGAATGTGCCATCGATAACTTTCTGTCAAACTTAGGCAACTAGATAAATTTTCCCAATTTAATGAATTTTTGTTATTTGAACTTTAAGACTGTTTTTCTCGATTTTTTTTCAAATATAATATATTGAAAATTTTATACGGTCGGAACCGGAATAAAAAACTACTACCAAAATCAATAATAAAAAATATAGGTTGTCATTTAAAAAAAAGTCGATGACGTCATAACTTATAAATGACATAAGAAACTGAAAATAGACTGAAAATATTTGCTGAAGTTAAAATCGCTAAACCCCTTCGAGATTTTTTTCAAAAAAATTAATATCAACGGAATTACTGAATTTATGCGTTACTTAATTTCCACACTGTATATTGAGGCTATATTTATAAATAACAAGCTGATTTTTTTCAATATAGTTTGGGCCCTGGATGAAAATTTTCGGACTAGTAGTACCGGAGATATAGCGATTTTAAACGTACTAAAAGACAATTTTTCGCTACTTTTTTTCTACAAAAAGTTTTACGTATTTTTTAATATTATCGAACTTAAAACTTGAGTAAGTCGAATTCAGATAGTCTAAAAGAGTTCAAAAAATTCAAAATAAAGATTATAATATAAGTAAGTTGAAATACCGTATCTTTTTTAACCGTCTTCTCGACTAAACGAAATTTAATTTTTTTATCGCCCTAACTTCGACGGCCGCTATTGGAAAATTATGTTTTATTGTCAGACTCTCGTTATGTCCCACTGTATTTGTCAGACACTTATACCACAAATTAAATACCTATTTTCTGCATATAATTTTCCAATGTCTGAAGGTTATAAATAAATTTTTTACTGTCATGAAACCGACAACTTTGACGCGTCAGACTGGGAAATCGGAAAATAATTGTCGTCAGACAATATGAAAACTTGTTTTTGTATGTTTTAATAAATTAATACAGCGAAAATCAGCTGGTTATTAATAAATTTTCTTATAGTCGTTTTTCCGACATGTTTGAGATAGCGGACACGCCCAATGACCCACATTTACTGTCAGACAATTATTTTTCCACGTTTCAATTCACGTTTTTAAGCTATTCTACTTGGAAAAATAACAGTATCTATACATTTTTTATATGCCGTCAAAATGACATGTTTCGGAAAATCTAGAAGGAAAACGCCCCAAAACAAAAAAAATGATAGAGGAAAATGCTGTCAGACTAGGTCCAATGAAGCCATACACGAAGTTTGGAGAGAGTATGTATCAGCAAAATTTTGTCCGTCGGGCACCTTAACCATGAGTTTTGTCTACTTTCACACTTATAACAATGTTACTTGAATTGACAATAAATAAATCATGCGCAATTAAAGTAAGATGGCAGTAGCAAAATTGATTAATAAAATTATGAAATGTTATATATGAATATTTTCGCCGAAAAGATATGGCTTTTTTGAAAATGATTATTTAAATGTTTTGAGTAGTATATATCATATTTGCTTGGTATACATTTTTCATTTTAAATTGAATATTATATAAAAAATAAACATACATTTTCTAATCTAACCTCGATCTTCTGTAGTCCCATTTTATTATTTTATAAAACAATTAATAAATGATATTTAATGTGCAAAATACTAGTTAAAATGAGAACGTACTAATTGGGTTAATCTTTTAAAAATTACTGCGTCACGCGAGGTGTAATTGAAATAGCAATATTATGTAAGTTTTATATCAAATTAATCAATCTAACTGAATGATAATATCGTAACAACATGAACGTGAACACGATGATGTACCAAAGAGCTCTATAGGTTGTTTCGCAGTAAGTTTGAAAACAAATGATTACATCTCACAGAATGTGTCAGTCATTTTGAAACAAATGAAGCGAGTGCTTCAAAGGCAGGGTGAACTGTTCGCGACAGTCAACTATTTATCGCCTACTTTAAAACTTTAAACTGTTACACAAACACAATCAACACGAAGTTTACGTAATATATTACTTTAAACAATTCGCGCTTTAAAATCTGCTCTTTAATAAATGCTAGTTTATTACGGGTAAACTGTATTGTTTCGCCGTATTGGGAGTATTAATTAAAACTAAAAGGTTTACACACCATATAACACATGTTACAAAGCTGTAAGCATTTAAATTCTAGTTTAATAATTGTACAGGAAAATCTCTAATTTCCCTCTATGAATTTTTAAGCATATCTAGGTCAGTGCTTGTAGATTTTAGAATCACGTGTGCAAAGTAGTCGATCAGATTAGACATTCTACATTTGGTCTGACAACCACTTGGCTGATTTTTGACAAGTTGGTATAATCTTTAATTCCAAGAGCAGTTTTAGCTTCATACCTCTGTGAATAGTGATTATTAGGACGATCGTCTTAACCAACTAGCATAAGTATCTTTATTTATGCAATCGTTGCTGGTTTGTAGCTCCTACCGAGGATCACGCTTTTTAGTTCTTTTTTTCTATGTTTGTCACAGTATCTACCGACAACTCCATGACATATATCATCTTAGATTGGGAGTAGGTCGTTAAGGCACCAGTGCCCTCCTTTCACAGCCACTTAAAAAGATCTTTTTTGATAATGCTTTTATGTAGGTGTACCCATCAATTTCTAGGCTTCTAAAGAAGCTTAAAACTTTCCTGGGTGTTATGGTTCCCACTTCGACAGGTGTTGTGGATACCTGCTCCAAATGTAGTAGCATTTGTAGGATCAGGACTTTGCATAAGCAAAGTATATATTCCGCGATTTCCACTTAATCTGTACGGAAGTGACATATGTCGCTTTCAGCATTGCCCATTTATTTGAGATGGTGTCTCAGTGGGCAATGATCTGTAAAATGGTCTGTTAGTATCCTTAACTCTGGTTTGCTGAATTTGAGTAGCTCCCTATTTTTATTTGCTAGTAGTCCGCTTATCTTTGACCTGGAGTTAATTTCCAGTAGGAGAATTTATGTTCTTTTTCGAATTTTATGACCTTATCTGTTGTGTGGCTTTTAGATATTCCACAAAACGATTCTGGTCCGATGACTGATGTTCCTACACCTTCTCGCAAGACTATCAGCAGCTTCATTCCTTTCCATTCCTTCATGCCCTGACACCCACATCAAGGTAGCCTTTTTCCTTGCCAGTTGCTGTACCGTTTATAGACATTCTCTATATTAGACTTAAACTTACAAGTAAAGGAACGCCGTGTGCTTTTTCTAATGAATTGTCGATCTATGGCGTGTATTTCCGCCTGAATGATGGTGAAAGTTTGACCTAAGGTTTTTGATAGCTGTATATCTGGACCAATATACTCCTACTCCTACTCATTCCTCCATTTTTGATACATCTCTTTATTTGGCGATCATTTATTACCACTTCAAATATCCACTCAAATTAGAGTTTCACTGGCATTGTATCAGCAGGTTTGGTCATCTTAGTTTGATTGTTTTGTTTGTCAAAATTTGAAGCATTGCTGCAAAGTCTAGACAAAAAATTGAAAAAGGAAGAACAAACGGTTAAATATTGGTAGTGTATATGTCTAATAAATCATTTGATTATTCTGCAGCTAGTTAAGTGAGCATCATAACTGCATCAATTGTTAATATTTCAGATGACTTCAATATATTCAAAAGACATGATATGGTCTTAAGTTAGTAATAAGCAGCGCCGAAGTAGACTTGGTATGAAGATATTTCATAGAAAAAAAGGGTTTTTACATATTTTTATATAAAAAAATAATTTAACTGCAGAAAATGTTAATGCTGTCAAATCCTATGTATTATCACGAGTAATGCAGTTATCAATTCTTTTGCGAACGAAAAAATAGAAAGTTGTGTGGCTAATATATTCTTGAGTTCCTGGAAAGTACACAGCACTGTGTATACAGTAGGCAGTGTTTGTTTTCATTAGTGACTGCCAATTTTCACTTAAATTGATTTACAATATAGACAAAATATAAGGGATGATCTATTTAAGTTTCACTACACACTGTATATTTAGGCGAACTTTGATGCTAAATTCCAAGATGTGGATTTTCACAAATTAAAAATTACTGTTAAAAATTGTTTAATTTAAAGCAAATTGTCCTCATTAAAATTGCCAACTATACCACTTAACAGTGAGTTAAACTTAGAAAATAGTACTTTGTTTATCTGCTAATTCTCTTATATCGTCTGAAGAAGCTCAGGTGGTCAGACCCATTATCAAAGGGGAAATGCAGGTGCAGGAGTATCTACGTAAATCCATTAAGGCTATTTAAGCGGCGGTCCTGCATACTTAAGTTTGTCTACGTCTGCAAAATGTATGCCATCTAGTTTTGTAGGATCAAACTGTTCAATAGCTACTTCGAGACATACTTTGTATCCCAGAGGAAATCTTGCCCCTGTGTGTGCCTCTCAATATGATAAAGAGTATTAATAGTATTAGAGCTGGGATTTTGAAGTATGTTATTTTGTATGTAGTTTTATATAGGTCAACTTTGTTAGATACGATCCGTTACGTTTTCGTTTGTTCAACAAAGCAAATTGTATACGATGTTATAGCAATAGAAAAATATTGTGTATATAATTAAATTTCGTAATAATGGATGTTACAAGAAATTTATAACTCCTACAAAATAAAATATATTATATTACTGGAATTTCAGTTTGGATTTGATTTGGATTTGGACTTGGATTCGGATGTAGATTCGGATTCCGATTTGGATTTACATTTGCATTTGCTTTTTTAATTGTATTTGAAGCGGTGATAAGAATAGCCCAAATACGATACCGGTCAAAATCACTCTTTGACGGAAAAGGATACTGTGCCTTAGACAAGAATATGAATATGATTTTATTGAAAATAAATTATATGCTATAGGTTTTAGAGACAAATTTTTATCATAGATGATAGCCTGTCTCAAGTACAGGAAAATATCGGTTAGAATTGGAAACATCTTCTCTAATTAATTTGAAATCCGACTTGATGTTCCGCAGGCATCTGTATTGAGTCCTCTCCTATTTTTATTACTTATCAATGATCTATCAATATTTGTTTCTGCAAATTGTATTATAATGTGTATATATGATGTGACTCTAGGATTTGATGCAGACTGTCCAGCGAAACTCCAAGATAAGTTTAATACTATTTCCGGTCAATTTACCAACTGCAGTTGGAAAAACAGTTTAATTGTCAATGCAGAGAAAACAGTCGCCATGAACTTTTACAACAGGAAACAAATTAATCATCTTGATATAAAAGTCAAAAAGAATGAAAGAATTTATATAGCGGTCTAGGGATTTTCGTTTTCGTATTATAACTGGAGGAAATCATTTCTTGGGTGCAAAAATTTTTCTCTTTGGTGAGTCAGTATTTTCTTAATCTCAATATTTTTTTTGTTTCTAATACTAAGAATACTATTATTTAATCCAATGTAATCTTGCTCCTAGATTGAGTAGTTTTTTAATAGTTTCTACGATAAAATGTATATGAGGTATTGTGTTGATGTATTATGTACCTAACACTTTTGTACTAGCGCATTCAGATAAGAACGATATTATAAAATGTAAAAAACTATGGGTGTTTATTATTGTTATCATATTAGGTTTGAAAAGATGCTTATTTAATACCCAATAATTATTTTATTATTTCTTTCTAGAAATTCATAAATACGAGGCAAATAAAATATCTCATTATTTAAAATCTTATTTTGACGTTACCAACTATGTTTCAGATCTCATTTATTATTATGTTAGAGAAGAATATTTTATTAAACTGTTTATCATTAGAGTTTTATTAGATTTAAAACATTATAACCAGCATGCTCTATATTTTGTAAAGTTGTAAAAAACATTCTCCGTAACTATTTCGTAACATGATAAGATATCTTTTATACCAAAGTTATAACTAAATTAGCAAGAGAAAAGTTTATCCATCAAAGGCTTTTTAATCTCACGCCAACCTATTAAGCACCCTTCGAAGCTCTCTTGGATAATTTTAAATAGGGTGTTTTAAGAAAAAAAAACTGATATTTAATTGATATTGCCGTATCTAATTACTTACTTTTACATGCAAATTCAGATGAATATTTGTTAATTATTCTTAGTCAAGCATGTCTTCTTATCTGCATAAAAATAATGTTAATTAAAATTTTTCAAACATATTCCTATATACTAATACCGAAAATGTATAAAAAGTCTTTTAATTCCTATAACCATCTCTCCCACAAATTAGCTGCATATCAATATATGACACACCGAGTCTTCAGCTTACCTTTATCAGATACAGATTTAAAAGAAGAACTAGACACAATAAGACTTATAGCACATAAAAACGGGTACCCTCAAAATATAATCAACAATCTAATCTACAAAAAATAAAATAAGTCCCTCTTAAAAGAAGTTTACCGCACTATTAATGAGAAAAAAGTTCAAACATACGTTTCATTACCATATCCAGGTCAACTCTACAATTAGCAACACTTTTTCCAAATTTAATATTAAAACATCATTTAGTTCTAACAAAAATATAGGCAGATACCTTTTCAATGCAAAACAAAAAACTGATATCTCTAAAAAATGTGGTGAATATCGGTTAGATTACCCAGAATGTAACTCCTCATATATAGGTCAAACAGGTAGATCGTTCGGAGTAAGATAAAGAGAACATATTCACACACAAGAACAACATTCCAACATTTATAAACACCTAACATATTCTGGCCATACAATAACTGACGACCATCAACCTAAAATATTACCTATTTGTGGGAAAAGTAAAAAAACTTAATCTATTAGAAGCGCTAGAAATAAATAATAACATAACATCTGTACAAATTATATGATCAACCATAAAGTGATCCATCCTTATATACAGTTCAGTTTATATTTAAATGAAAGTAAAATCTGTGTATAATTTAGCCTATTTGAAAATGTCCCAATAGGATGAAACTAGTTGTATAAATAACAAACATAGTGAAAATTAGACAAGTAATAAAAAGTGTCTATTATTTTTAATATCAAAATAGATTTTCACAAATTAACTTCATCTTCAATCAATTATATAAAAAGTGCTAGTTATGCAGGAGTTTTTTTTATCGATATCGATTAGCTATATATTTATTAGCATCCTCAGGACTAGTTAAATTGTATTTTCCTTGTTTATAATCAGTAATATATCAAACAAAGAAAAGCTGGTACAACACATAGGTCGAAGTAAATACAACGTTAAACACGTAAACGGTCTTTACATTATCATGTTTTTTTTTATCACTTATTTGACATCGGCTGATTTCCGCTACCAAGGACAATCGTCGACGTCAGTGCAAGTAAATTCACTATGCCTCGTCGACCTGTCCGGCCTGGTTATTTGGCTAGAAGTCCGCGCACTATCTTTCAGAAAAAGTTAATGTTGCAGTTTATAATATTTAATGGTTGAGGTTGAGTTTTATATTATAATTTCAAATTTGCCAACACTTATCACTTTGTCCGGTTAAGTATACTTATTTGACAGAATCAGATGAATGAATATTAATTAAAAATAATGGACAAAACACGGTTAATGTATTAGAAATTACTAGTCTTAATTACAGTAGAATGAGAGGCTCAACGTTTGCTTAATAGCTCAGTATAAAAGATTTAAATCAACTGATGAAATTAGTTAATTATATAAGGTAAGGAGGCTGTATTGTTGCAGCAGACTCCATTATACCTCATAGAACTAAAGTATTCTGAAGTGTTGTAACTAGAATAAAGACTTTGTCAAAAGAACTGTCCTAATTTTGGTCTGCATATGAGATATCATGAGGATCTTTTTTTTTTTTTTTTGGTAGTATGTAACAATGATTGGCTTAGACACATATCAGATTTCTTGTTTTACCAATAATCTTGATTATCCGTAAATTTGTAAATTACCAAAAAAAAAAAATCATCCACAATCATAAATTGTCACTTAAAATATTTTAATTTTTTTTTAATTTTCGGTTTGGTGGAGTATGTTGAATATTTTAAATATCGCATGAACATTATTTTTCTTGAAAAATGTAGCAACAAATACAAATCAACTAAAAAATCTCAATTAGAAATTCGTATATTCATACCCCAATTAATATTTCAAATGAAATTTATTTGATTGGGAAATAAAATAATGCAATAAATATAAAAATCTAATTAAGAGTTTGACCAAAACTTCATAAATTCGTTTTAGATTGTAGGTAGAGCTCAGTGTTTTAAGTATAATATTTTCAACAAACATAAATTGCTTTGTTTTCATTAAGTGGGCCCCTTAAAAGATTCTCAAACTGTAATTAACTATCGGAAACTTCGTTTGAGTTTAATTTTCTTCATATTTATGGATGAAAAGAAAAAATTATCGTTATAAGCTTCTTTTGTGAACATAATTAAGATAAAATTTGAACATCAATATGATGGAAACAATGGTTTTTTTACATACCTTATACAACGTCTCCAAACAGAATACAATTCATCTTTTACCGTAGAAAAAATGTGCATTTTTTGCTTTATAAAAAGAGAGTTGCTGAAACGTAATTAAGATGTTAATTACTAATAACAATAACAATAAAACTTTTAATAAGAATAATTTGGCTCAAAAAAATAAAGCCTGAGGTTAATTTTTTTATTATTTTCATTGTTTTTTTTTATATTTTTATACAGGGTGTTCCTGAAATAGTGTACCAAACTTTTACAATACGAACTAAAGTAAGAAAAATAGTTCGTATAAAGATGGCCCTATAGTCCTTCCTGAAAAAGATACAGGGTATTAAAAGGTATCCAAATTATAAGGTTTTTATTTTATATCTTCTGAACAAAAAAGAGTTAACGAAACTTTGGTTACTTATGTAATTTTTTAAGCCGCATGTAACTGGTTTAATACAATTTCCATATCTTCCTCAAAAATAGATTTGTTAGATGATTTTTTGAAAAAAATCCAGTTTCTTAATTTTTCTCAACGTTGATGACAAACTCTAATAGAACGAAATTTCTTCCACTTTTTCTATTTTTCACTAAGCGCAACCGTTTTCGAGAAAAAACGCATCTGAATTCCTTGATGCATACGTCTAGCATTTGTCTTGATAAGACAGACTACTGTGAAAAAAATGACCCATGACACTGTTAAAATATTAATAGCAACTATCATTATCGTGGTGACTTAAATGAAGGGGTTGTCATAACGACTAGCATAATTATAGAGGGGATAGAGCAGATACCAAATTGTCCACCCGTTGAGTCTCCATGTATGTGTCACTTTTTGACAAAACAATAAAAAATTTTAATAGAAAAGTTGATAAATTCAAATTATTTAATTGACAAAAAATAACCAAGCATCAATAAATAAGTAAATAAAACTTCTAATAACCGGCACTAACGTAGGTGCTCCAATCAATTGTAAGCACATTTCGGCCCTTTTTTCCAAGAAGAACGTACGGTGATTAACGGTGAGACGGTAGGCTCCAGCTCAACACGCTGTAGAGCATATGTTATTCAGGTATCGATGCGACGCGACGGCTTACTCCAGCTCAACACACTGTAGAACGAATACAGTGGTCTCTCAGTGTGATGGTTTCCATCTTAACGCGCAGTAGAAAAGAAAATAAGAAATTTATCGTGTAATCTAAAGACTGAAAAGCTATAAACAAATTGTTTTTGTTTATAAATTACAAATTCAAATTATACACACACTGGAAACCAAAATGTTATACTGTCTATATATATAAATCATATGCATTTAGGCCACAAAAAGTACTTGAAAAGGTAAACAAACTTGCTTTTGAGACATTAAGATAAACTAAAAACAATAGAGATAAGTCGCGAGTTGTGGTTTCTCCCAGAATCCGAAAATGGTCAATATAAAGCAGGCATAATACTAAAAGTAATTTATGAAAGTGTTTCTGTGAACTGGAAACTTGATATCCCAAGAGAATATGATAACGCTGGAAAACAAAACACGTTGTAATCCTAGCCGCTCCAGTCGAAGAGTAAATGTTCGATTAAAAGTTTTCTTTTGGTATACAGAAAAACTGTGAAGCTCTTTGTCATTTCTTTGGAGCCATCGCTCCCTTGACGTCTGTAGTCGTAGCTTTAAAGAATTGAAAGGATTGCCAGCGCCATGTCGATGACAATAATCGCGGCGGAGTTTGATGATGACCTGTCATATTTCCACATTATAATTTAATCAAATGTATTTTGTTCGCAGGAGACACATTTATCAAAGAAGGGGAACTTTTTGTACGTGCAGATGGGATGTACAGGGTGGACAAATTTCGATGTTTGTATAGAGTAACTCGATAACTGTAAGAGATACAAAAAATGGGAAGACACATTCTCGACCTCTCTTTTGAGACAGAATCATTGGCAAGAACAAAAATTTACTGTCGTCTTTTGTTTTTGAGTTATAAACAAAAGTTCGATTCCTCGACTTTTAGACACATGTCAATATCCTGGTTGTTTGTAAAGTTATGAAAAAAACAACTTTTACATTCTTCAGGCACTTTTTTTCTGTATAATACAGTGGCGTCGAGAAAATTTAAAAAAAAGGTGCAAATTCGAGTTGTGGCATAAAGTTGTAAATTTTTAAAGGGGAATCATAGTTGACTATGGTTTAGTTTTCTCTTTCAAACTATATAACTATATGGGGTCGCTTTTGATGTATTTAATAGAGAAAATAATCTTTTAGTATATTACTTTTTTGCTTCTTTTTATATTTATTCCGAGTAGGCGTGTTTCATCTATGACAGTGTTTATCCGTTTGTCAGAAAATTTCGTATTAATAATTTTGTTTTCGTCATAATTACACCCCATTTAATCGTAAAAGCGAAGATGTCTTACAAAAATTATGGGAAATATGATATACTAGAAAGCTTTATTCAAAGTAATAACAATTGTGATATATGTGATAGTTTTTTTAGGGATTTCGGTTAGGTATAATTTTATTATTTATTTCTAATGTTTCGGTGTAACAACAGTGTAATAAACCCAAACGTAGGAAAAAAAAAATAGTTATACCTGATCGAAATCCCCAAAAAAATATCCACGGTAAAGAAAAGAAATATATATATATATATATATATATATATATATATATATATATATATATATATATATATATATATATATATATATATATATATATATATATATATATATATATATATATATATATCACGTCTAGCGAATTTTTAAAGTCAAAATATGACATTTGACAATGTTAAATCTTCATGATTAATTAATGCCAGGGGCGTGCGGTGAGTTTTGATACAGGGAAGCAGTTTGTGATATAGAGTGGTGGGTAGCGCGAGGCCCCGAGCGAAGCGAGGCAAAAAATTATTTTAAGAAAAGGGACGTGGCTTCCGTATACTCATTTTAAAACTAATGTCGAAAGCTGCAAAGTTATGACATCTAGAAAAAAGTACACTTGTAGGACCGCCACTCCTCAATAAACATAAAACATAAAAACACCACAAAAATTAGACAACCCCCGATTCCAAAGCCGAAGCTGCACGGGCGAGGGTTACACTTATGAAAAAAACGCAGACACACAACCATATCCACCGACATTGCCAGCGCCGGTGGCGAGGATTGAACCCGCAGCGAAATAGAGAGTTTGTTAAGTAGTTAACATGCACATACCTATCTATTTACAATGTAGTTTAATCCGCCTCTCCTTTTTTTGCGATGTCGGAAATAACTTCGTCGTAAAAAGTTTGAATTTTTTGACATCTTCACAAAGTCACTTTCTATTGTTAACAGGGACAATTTTGAAAGCCGCTCTTCACTGGTTAAATTCCTTGTAAAAAGTTTTTATTCTCGTGTCCGTTTTGATAATTTTGAAAAAAAGGCAGCCATTCCACTAATACTTGAAAAAAACACTTTGCACTCTTTAAGACACGCTGCAGATTGAGCTAGAACTAAATTTAATCGATGCGCAAAACAATGTACAAATATTGCATTCTGAAAAGTCTCTTTTACTTTGGCCTGCAGGCACCCCAATTCACCAGCCATTACAGCGGCCCCATCATAACTTTGGGCGATAAGTTTGGCACCACACTGTAGATCATCGACTATCTGACAAACTATAGTATATAAAGCTGCGGCCGTTCATGGCGTTGCTACGTCTAAAAATCCTAAAAAGCGCTCTTGGAATTTCCCATTTGGATTTATGTAGCGTACTACGATTGACAACTGACTAATATTCGTAATATCGGTTGTTTCATCTAACATAACTACAACAAAAGGAGCTTTTTTATTTCTTGCTTGATCTTTTCTAAAACAATATTGCTTATCGACTGAATCAAATCATTTTGAATATGATTTGATGTACCGCGAAATATCGTGGAGTGTTCCAGATGGTTACTTAAAATTGTATCGTATTTTGCTAATAAATCAACTAAATTGATAAAATTGCCCCTATTAGCAACGCTTCGAGATTCAGTATGACCTCTAAAACTAAGTTCATTTTCGCCGAGAAAACAAACAATATCAATAAGTCCTTTTAACACTTTCTTTCAACTGCTGATCTAATGAATGCTCAATTCGTGATTTTCCAAATGTTTATTCTTTTAGCACCGCTCCCAAATGAGTTTCACACTTACCATGCCTTTTTGTCACTTTGTGAAAGTTGTTTAAATCTGAAAAGCCATTTTTATTCCAAACACCTTTTTCATTTGTGAACAGTACACATGGCCAACAAAACAATTTACACAAATTTTCACAACCCCTTAACTACTGATTAGCACTGTACACTTCAATATTAAAGTACCTATAGCATGATTTAACTTTCGTTTTTAAGAATTTTAAATCAGGTGTTGGTTTCCCATTTCTAATAATATCCAGTTTATCTTGAAACGAATATGTTGAAAATCCCCTTTTCAACAAATTGCACACCACACAAACGCAAATAATATTTTCCACAGTGCTAGAACCAGCTTCCAAATTTAATAAGTAATTCTAAATCTGCGTACACGCGCACTAATATTCAACGTTTTAAAAATCACTTTTCGCCGCACCACAGGTTTAGAAACACCAAAAAAGTTTTTACAAATATAGCACAAAAGCTGAGAATAATACTAGGAAGATTAATATTAAGTATAATATTAAAATCGATATTAAAATCGAGATTAAAATCTATAAAATAAAACGTATTACGATGCTATACAGCTCAGATATCAAGTTTATGAAGTAGGATGGGATGCATTTCAATAAGTTACCTACTTACCAGAGACAGTTGTCTCTGCTTACATATATCGAAGTTGCGCGAGTTCGTGTTGGCTCGATTAATCGAGTGCGTCATCGTTACGGTTTTAGCGTGCAACATTATCTCAGCTGCATAAAAGCAGGGCCGTATCTATTGAAATTGGGTAAAAGTAAATTTTAATGATTAATATATGTGATAAATAATAATTATGTTCTATTTATGTGTTTTTTTTAATAATCCCAGGGGAAGCACTGCTTTCCTTGCTTCCATGGACCGACCGCCCCTGGTTAATGCCCGCATATGTAATTCGTATTATACACTTTATGCGTTGTTTTTCCCCCGCTTCTTGTGCTGTAGTTATAAGCCGAGATGTGTGATTTTGTTTATATATCTTACATATCGCTATCGCTTCTTCACGTTACAAATCTAATATGGCGTCCATAAGAAACAATTTGACTCGTTCATATTTCAAAGATCCCAATAGTCGAAAATTAAACCACCCTGTGTAATATAAATAACTTTCTCTTGTAAATGGTTCACAAATACTTATTTTAAATAAATTACATCGGCGTATCGTACTCCTATATTCACATTCACATGTTTCCTTTACACATCTGTTAAAATTAGACGCGTTGATATAATCTCTTGTACTTACATTATATTTCCATCTAACTGTCGAAAGAATTAAAGACTGCCTGTCAGAAAATATTATGTTACAGAATACCTGACAATTTTCAGAGACTTTTATTTTCATCAGAGAAATATACTTAATGATCTAATTGAACAAGTGATTACAATTCGAGAAATCTTTCACAAATATTCAATCTCACTGTTATGAAAATTTCAAAACCCGTAATTCTATTATTAGTTCCTTTGATCGTGTTTGAGCTTGTCAGTCAATAGAGAGATTATTCTGAAAGTCATTTTTTTATAAAAACACCAGGTCATTCTTTCAGCATCTTGATTTGATTCCTTGAAGAATTTTTTAATTTTCTTTCCTCTTTGACTATTTTTGTCACACAACAAATATAAATAATACAACAAAGAAGGTTTAGTGCCATATCCCAAAAAAAAACAAATTATGCAGCTACGGACATGTGTTTCGAAGTTATTGCCCCTCATCAGCGTATCGTAGCTAAGCAATTGGATTTATAATGGGATAGATCGGAACAAGAACTAAAATAAGGCTGGAAAGTACAGTACATAGTACTCAATTAGTGCCTTCATGTTCCCATGTGCCACAAATAATGCCTGATGAGCAAAGTCGAAACACAGAGCTCTATGTCTACTGCTCGTTTCCACCGGACACATACAAACAAAACAAGATAGATTTATTGGGGTTCAAAATTAAACCTTCTTCGTTTTACTTTCAACCCTAATAAATCTATATTGTTTTATAAACAATGTTATAGAATTTTTCGCGTGTAAATGTGGTAAATTAACACAAAATTATTAGGTATATTTATGGATACTGATCGTAGCTTTAAAACAATATATTATACACTTTTTTTTATAAAATTTCTTATTCACTTGGGATTGCATGCTATGATATATGATTTTTTGAACGTAAAGAAATTGTCCTCTCATTCTAGTACATATAGTAAATAAGGGCACTAAAATTGTCCAATTCAATTCAGTCAACTACATAAGGAAATGTCTAATAAATTTCCTAAACACATAATTTCTGATTATACATTGAACACAGTCTTCTATGATCATTTAAAATATTTAACAACAGCAAGACAAAATGACAATAGCATTGTTGACCTTTACAAAAAAAACGCTAATTCATAAACACTCGATTAAATTCAATAGCGATTTACTGACATAAATGTGGGATTATATTTTGAAATATGGCAGGAGCTTCTTGTCTTCAGGTATGCGAAGGGGGAATATTAAATTTAAAATTGATGATGTACTTCCCACAGGAACTTCGCAGCTTCGGCGTGGACATATATTTGGGACAGTAGCTACTGAATTTTAATTCGTTTGTGTTTACTTTATCTTTTATAATATCTTGTATTGCTTTGTGATATTGGTAACGAATGGACACTATGATTTTGTCGAACATTACATTTAAATATAAAATGAAGATTTTTTCGTTAATTTCGTAAGTAAACTATACAAAAATATACGTATTTGGAAAACTGAAGAAATACTCTATTCAGTGATGTCTAGAGATCGGGAGGTAGCGATATATGAAGTCAATTTCAGTGTTGATGCCAGGTGATGTACCAATGCGTAAATGTTCATGCATATATGACACAATATCTTCTTACCTACTGGTTATTTTGGCGAATTCGATAACATCCAAAGTTAATATCAAGAAGACTGGCAGTGTTCGTAATAGGAACACTAATACAGATATATATATATATATTTTTAGCTAGCGATCACAAGAGTAAAAGTATATTACTAATATTAATAACACTGACGTAGTTTTCCACGAAACACCAAAACACTATATATTGCACTCGACGCGCGTTTCACCAACTTTGTTGGCATCATCTGAAGATGATTAAAACTAAACTTATGCTAACAATCTAGCCTATTTATATCTAAACTATTGTCACGGTTCGGTGAATCGTGACCCACTTACCAATAAAACGGGCTATTTGGGATAGGCCCTCTGTCACCATTCATACTATGTTTACATTTTATGATTTCCAAGCTTTCAAATGCATCCAGCTGTCTATTATTTGTTAGGGTAGATTGCTAACAATCTACCCTATTAAAACTAAACTTATGCTAACATAAGTTTAGTTTTAATCATCTCCAGATGATGTCAACTTGGTTGGCGAAACACGCGTCGAGTGCAATATACCGGGTGGCCCAGGGACTAGGGAACCCCCCAAATTTTTCTACAATTTTTGAGATAGAAATTTCAAATTTGTAGCGATGAATCAAGACAAAAATTGTAATTTTTTGATTCGCCCGCGCCAAAAAAATCACGTCCGTTTTAACTGGAAGTGACTCCAACTTTCTTATTTTAAATAGCACCCTGTATATTAAGGTGATTTTTCTGATGAATAGTTAATTTCCCTTTATAAAGCTTTTTTTCAGATTTAAAATCGGTTCATAAATAACCCAGACAATTACATTTGTTTGTTTCTTTTAAGAAGGCCATGAATCTAATAAACGGAATATATTATAAATAAAATAATTATCGACACTCGTAAGGGTGTCTACCATCATTACTATTATGTAATTGTAATTATTTCTCATATCGTTTATTTCTTTATTTACGTTTGTTTATTTTTTTTTCAGATATGTTTATTTTTTTACATTTCGTACTACCATAACTCGCTTATATTGAATAGCATCCTGTTTGTTTGATATGGTGTTTTTGTTCCTATCAAATTATTTTCTCCGTTGATGTATGTATTTGTTATAATAATAACGTTATTAATGCACAAAATGTGGAACATAAAATATTCCTGATACTGTTTTTACACTTTTCCATGAGTAGGCTGTGTACTCTTATACCTAGGTACGTGAAAATGTAATTTTGATCCAATTGTTTACACTTATCAAATTATACCTATTGTAGTATAATGATAATAATAATAACAAGAAGCATACATTTATTTAATAATTAAACATGTACATCTACCCTACCCGACAAAATGAACTATTCATTGCAAATAAAAAAACTAGGAAGTAAGTTTTGGAAAACCAAAGTTTTAAACTAGAAAATAATGAAGAAACAGTGAGTACCTAAACTAAAGTACAGAAACTTATAAAAACTGAACTAAATTAAATGTTAAATAACTAAACCCTTATAAATTTTGTTCAAAATGGCCTCCGTTTGCTTGAATACAAGCACGAATTCTTTCTGAACATTCTCTCATTACATTTCGTAAGTTTTGGGGATTTATGTTATTAATTGCCTATCTCACTCTATCCTTGAGATCTTCGCTAGTAGTCGGCTGCTGAGAATATACATTATTTTTTAAATATCCTTACAAATAATAGTATAATGGACTCAAGTCCGGTGATCTCGCAGGCCATCTAGTTGGACCATGAGTACCTATCCAGTGATCTCAAAAACGATTATTTAAATATCTCCTAACCTCAAGTGTATTATCGGGCGGAAACATAAGATTCTTCTATTTCATTCCTTAAAAATTCAAATATCTGTCGCCATTGAGTGGGCCATCAAACACAATTGGTCCAATTATTGTGGTTCCCAATATTCCAATTCAGACATTGAATCCAAATCGTTCTTGGAAACGGCCCTGCCTTACTAGTCTAGGGTTTTCTTGTGCCCAATGTTTCAAATTATTGCGGTTAAACAAGCCATTGTTAGTAAATCGTGATTCGTCCGAATACAAAATATTGTAATGAAAATTAGGTATATACGTCTCATTTTGCAATGCCCAGTTACAATAATCGAGGCGTCTAGCATTATCGTCTTCATATAAATGTTGATGAAATTGATATTTGAAACTTCGATAATTGTGTTTTTTTAATATTCTTCTAATGCTTTCTTTACTTACACCTAAGCCTTGTTCCAACTGCCTCAGAGATGTAGAAGAGTCAATCTGAATCACTGCTAAAACATTTATTTCTGCTTCTTCGTTAACTATAAATAGTTCTTCTGCTCCTTGAACATCATGCTCTTTTCTGAATTCTCTTTCAAGTCTGGTGAAGTAGGTTACACTAGGCTGGTGTCGATCTGGATATCTCTAACGATATAAACAGCAGGAAGCACATGCATTTTTCTGACATTCTCCATAAATAAGTAATAAATCAGTTTTTTCATTATTTGTATAACGAAAATAACCCATTTCCTGTAAATTTCACTTAATTATTTGCAAATTACGTTTTACAATAATGGCAGATCTTTATTGTTGACAACTGAATTTTTGTTTTTCCAAAGGCATCTTTGCAGTTATATATTTGTGTTACTATTTTGCTATTCAAAATAAGCGAGTTATGATAGTACGAAATGTAAAAAATAAACATATCGAAAAAAAAAACAAACAAACGTAAATAAAGAAAGAAACGATATGAGGAATAATTACAATTACATAATAGTAATGATGGTAGACACCCTTACAACGAGTGTTGATAAGTATTTTATTTATAATGTATTCCGTTTATTAGATTCATGGCCTTCTTAAAAGAAACGAACAAATGTAATTGTCTGGGTTATTTATGAACCGATTTTAAATCTGAAAAAAGCTTTATAAAGGGAAATTAAATATTCATCAGAAAAATCACCTAAATATACAGGGTGCTATTTAAAATAAGAAAGTTGGAGTCACTTCCAGTTAAAACGGACGTGATTCTTTTGGCGCGGGCGAATCAAATAATTACAATTTTTGTCTTGATTCATCCCTACAAATTTCAAATTTCTATCTCAAAATTGTTGAAAATTTGGGGTGATCCCTAGTCCCTGGGCCACCCGGTATAGAGTTTTGGTGTTTCGTGGAAAATTACGTCAGTATTATCTTCACATCAAAGGTTCCAACCCTCCCCAGGACTAATATTAACACAGTTACTAAAACATTTGCAATTTTCCAGCCGCAAGCATCTGTGGTTTCATCCACCCTAACACAAATGTATTTGTTAATCAGTTCAGATTATATATTTTTTGTTTAATACGGTCACATCTCTGTGACAAAATATGTTTTTAGTTAGCGTCGTTTCCGTTGGCACCTGAATATTGCTAAACTGCCCACTAATACACTAGTACACTTTTACAAAAATTCTGTAAATAATGGATTACCTAGTTTCATCCACGTGCATTACACCCAACCATCATTTCCACTCAATCTGAATTGAAATTTATTTGCCTGTCACTATCAGTAATATTACCCTCACACACTTTTTATGACTGTCTGAGGAAATGTGCTTTTCAGTGTTTGGTTTGGTGTTACACGAAAGCACTTTTTTCAAGCTTGTGTAATATAATTCTTTGCCGTTAAATTGCAACTCGGGAAAATCACTAAATCCACAATCCTGTGAAAGAATTGAACAAGACGATTTAAAAAAGTTATCCTTCGTTGTATTTAATTTCGCAATGTTTATGTATCTACTTGTTATTCACCTAGACGTTTTACATTACGTATTTAGAGTATTCATTTTCAACGTGGGACAGTGGCCATAAACGTGAGACTCAGCCAAGCCATGCGATCTGCCCATATCTACCCATGAATTTCATTTGGACACTCGACAATAACGAGCATTTCCCCGTCGGTCAGTAAGTAATTTTTTTTATAACAGCAGGCCGTCCAATTACCTGATAAAAAATAAAAATTTTTTGTTCCCATTTTGCATACGCAAAAAAAATAAATAAATAAATAACATTAACAATAGTTGGTTGAACTTACCTATCTATTAGTAAAAATACCAATCAAGAGGAACAGCTAACAATGGAGCAGGGCTGGTTGCAAAGTTAACAAAGGAAATTTGAGCGTCACGTGATTTGATCCTAATTAGGTATCGTTAGCGATATCACAAAATCACGAAAAGGCAATAATTAGATTAGAGTAGAGTAGGTAATATTAAAAAAAGTATGTCAGCATAAGTATATATACATATATTAAAATTACTATTAAATAATCACTATTACCCACAAAATAAATTATTTCACAATTACAATATTGTACTGAAAATAAAGTACTCACATTAACAAAACAAAAAAAAATTGTATGTGTGTATCTAATTGAGAGATCAGCACAATGAATACATATAAAATCAGAAACAAACAGAATATTAATAGGTGGTAAGAATGTCTTGGAAATTCATGCATTCAATCCACTATTCGTCTGCTTTCCATAATCGCTATGCGGTTATTAATAGTTTGATATTTAAATCCAATTTTTCACAGCCAAGTTTCTAAAGTTCTTTTGATATGTTTTAGATGATAATCCATTTCTTTTAGTTCACCACGTTAATAGTTGGGATTTCCTTTTTCTGATACTCGTTGTAAACTTAAGTTCTTAAAAATTTTGCTAACGATGGGTCCAGAATTTTCATTCACCAGTTCGTGCATGTGGGATGGGGAACGTTAGTCAGAGATGCTGTTTCACCTAGTACATCTAAATCAGATAAAGTAGGATCACTAGCTCGTCGCTTCAAAAGATTGTTGTAAACATTAAAGCAAATTTGTTTCACTTGTTCGTTGAAATGTAACCGATTTTTTCTTACTGAAAACACTGATGAACTTCAATTTTCTTTGTCATTGTAATCACTGTCACTTTCATTTTTACAAACATAATAAGATATAGATAGACGTAGAGGCCCCACGATCGAAACATTTTTACATTAAATACTATAACCTTCTTAAATTATTTTCAAGAACACACTAGCAAATAAACATATAAAATAATTATTACGTTACGATATATTACACAACTCGCTACAACACGATAACCCTCTTAAATTGTTTTCAAAAGCACACTAGCAAATAAACGGATATAAAATAATTAATAATTGAACCATCCACACTATTGAGTCAGCATATTTTTTTTTATAATCCAAGTTTCAGCGTTTTGTTCGGGAAAATAATAATTAGCAAAAAAAGTTTTTTAGTGTTATTATATTTTATTTCATTCCATATTTTAAACTTTATCAAGAAAAGGATACCTAATTCGTATTAAAATATAATTTGTATTTTGTGCAATGGGATTTATTTGTTTATTTAAAGAGTATTGATAAAGTTGTTTACATATTGTATATGCTAAGATGTTCGACTAACTCTATAAATAGTTCCGCCACTTCAATGGAACATTAAATAAAATTTAAATATTCAATGTGACATTTCGAATAAAGCGTTTTAATAATTGATAAATTTAATGGAAGGCAAGGCTAATAGAGAAGATGGAACGTACATTCGCGATACCAGGATTGTGTCAGATCCTTTGGGAATTTTCACATGTTGAGCGACTACCAGACTGTAAAGCTGTTGCCTGGATGAGCGCATATTAAGGTCATTAATATTGTGAAACTTTCTAACGATATATTTCATATGAAATTATAGTTTTTTTAATGGAATCCGTAAAGCAATCCTAAGACTTACGTGCAAAACAGGTATAATTTTTTTAAGTAAACATTATTATCTACAAAAATAATACAGATACATTTTATTATTTCTCTCTTACGTTTGTTGTCCTCCCTCTCTTTCATCTTATATTGAATAACTCGTGAAAATATTCCCATACACCTCTACTTATGTGGGTAGAGGTGCGAACCAATTTTTATTATTATTATTATTATTACTTAAATATCCATTTTTATTTTAATTTTTAATACGATTTCAATAATATTGGTTAAATGTGGAGAAAACATGTCTTGGAATTTTTTTAAATTCAAAAAAATTCGGCTATAAAAAATATCTTGAAATGCTGAATTCCTCGAAAAACTTTTCTTAGCTACTCTAACAGTTCCTCTGTATTGACATTTAGTAAACAATTTCATTTGCACGACCCAAAGATAAAAATCAATTATATTTAGCTCTGGTGAATGTACTGGCCAAACTATGGTTCTACATCTGGTTGGGATCGAGGAGTCCATGCAATTGGTTCAAGTCGTCCAATTCAATGGCCAGAGTAGTTGTTGCTTAGAAAATGTGTAGTGGTAAATGGTCTCTTAAAAAATACCAAATATGACACCGAAGTAAAGCGAGTGGGCACAATGTGTGGGCTTATTGGCAATGTAGACCAAATGGTTAAAACTACTGCCTCTAATCCTTTTCGCACTGAATGAGGATTTTTGTCGGACCACTGCGCACTGGTGAAAAGTGTAAACATTTAGGGTACCTTTTAAATAAATATAACTTCATCGCTCCACAGATAATTTTCGATAAATGTTTTACATGGAACTATTCACCTATTTCAAGACACCCTTGATAACATTATTATCGCCTACATATTTATGTGCTTATGAAGCTCAAAAGCTTAAAAATTTGGAATGGGATAGTTCCTTCCCTCTTGTATTATTGAAGGATTCAGTCGTTCCCGGCGGCCAGGCTAATCCAGGCAAACAAGCCTGACATAGCCCTCCTCGACCATCAACTCAACGTGATGTATGTCATCGAGTTCTCGACACTTGTGGAGAAAAACATCACCTTGAAGGAGGAGGAGAATGTGATAGTTCCTCCCCTCTTGTATTATTCAAGGATTCATAGAAAGAATTTTAAATGACCTAGTTTAATAATTAATTTATATTCGGTTGGAGAAGACTAGTCGAATTCTTTGAAATAAAGTAAATTTTCATTAATTCTATGAAAATGTAAATTTTTATTGCATTAACAGCATTTTGATGTTGTATCAAGTTTAAAATATGTAGGTCATGTATCCTTCATATCTTCCAAGTCTTATTACGCATATTCAAATACTTTATATTCACGTAACGTTGTTTGTCAGAGTTTTGACGTAAATATTATGAAATTAAGTTGGGGATAAAGAGGTTTCGTGAGGGAAATTGCACTATTACATTGAACGAATGCATATTGCACCGTTTACCATCTACGTAAGCGTGATTCTTAGATATTCCTTCATCGATTGCTCAGGCGAAATGCTATACTAATGTCATCTATCTAGTTTTAATACATATTTGACCAATATGAATAATGTATGTAAAATAGAAATTGCAACGTATTGGGCATCTTTAAAAGTACCCTAGTATTATTAAATTGTTTACAATATTTGGTTATAAAACCTTAAATTTTAAAGGCGCTAGCAACAATATTATTTAAGTGATTATTGAATATCAGTTTGAAGTCGAGGTAGAATCCCAAGAGCATCTATTAATATCATCATCTAAATTCAAGTAGTTTCCTGTTTACGGAAATATGTAACAACAATACATTTAGTAGTATTCAGATATAATCCACTTTTAATGCACCAATTGCTTAATTTGTTAAAACCAACATGAAAGACACAACAGTCCTCAACTGTCTTAACGTAAGAAAAATAATTTCAAATCATCATCAGCATAAAGTAGGGTTCTATATTGTAGGTCCAGTGTGATGTCATTCACGAATATTACAAATAGCAGAAGCCCAAGCATAGAGCTCTGAGGGACATCAAAATTGCCGTAATGTTGACAGACTTGAAACCGCGGTATTGCATATACTGTTTTTCTCTTATTTAAGTAAGAACAAACAAAATGAAACTATTAGGAAGTCCTTGCTGGCCCATTTTTGTAAGTAATGTAACATGGTTAAGTATGTCAAATGCTTTCGAAAAATCTGTGTAAATGATACATACCTGGCCTGCCATATCTAAGTGTTCAACAATGTATAATAAGCTGCTATAAGATGATCGACTCTAAATAAATCCTTGGTGATCAATGGATTAGTAATGGCCTTACATGGCTATTGAAGATATCATTGAACAGCTTCGAACACTTTAGCAAAGTTACACAAGATTACAACTCAAGGTGATGTATGTCATCGAGTTCTCTGCACCTGCGGAGAAAAACATCACTTGAAGAAGGGGAGAAACGGAGCAAATATCGTGATCTACGGTACGAGCTCCAAGTGCTGTACCCAGGCTACTCGGAACTGAAGATCATACCGGCCTACCAGAAATCAGTCGAGTGGCTGGCAGGCCAAATGCAGAAGGCGGTCATTCTGGGTTCTCTTCGTTTATTTAGGGCACACGATTCTGTAATTCTACAGTCACTAACCTTACCGGATGTGGGGAGTGGCCGTGGTTAATGTGCTGGCGCGACTCCCGTGAGGCATTGGAGGCTACGGGAGGACTGTCCAGCGACGGGCAACCTAAGAAAAAAATTTTTATTTGCGTATAAGTATTAATACAAGAAAATACAGTTAATATTAGATAATAAAAGCAAAACAAACCAAGACAACTCACAAAGCCATGGCCGTCTGCGGGTGAAAAAAAATATCGGTTAAATGTTTAGCAAATAAAAAGGCACAGGTTCTTAAGAGAAAATTTGGAATATCATCTGAGCTTGTGGTATATTTTAGTTCAAACTCTTTTAAAGTGGCTAACACTTGATTTCGTTTACATTAGGAATGGGCGGTGGTAAATTATTAGTGTGAATTAAGGAGCTGGGATTGATATCTGTTGACAATGTATAGGACGACTGAAAATAGGTAGCAAAAACATCCATAATTTCACGCGGATTGTTGGTAGCGGTATTATTGATATACATAGTTTCTGAAATGTTCATAACATTTTCTTTTTCATTTAAATGAAAATAGATGATTAGGATTAAATTTGATTTGTTCTTCAATAGATTTTGTGTAACTAAAATGTGCAGAATTGATGTCATTTGAGCAGGAGCAAGCACAGATACCTAAGAATAAACTAATCATAGCTTAGACACATGCACCCCTATCTCTGTGTACAAAAATTCTAATTAGAATTATTTAAAGACTTTTTGGTATCAATTTAAATTTAAATTTAGAAAATTCAAATATCTTTACTATTTTTCGAGATAATGGCCTGGGGATTTTTAAACTGAAACACCCTGTATATTATTATTAACTTTCTGTCATGTCATTAAAAATTGACTTTAGAGATACACGCTGGTAGTCTTTTGTGCGATTAAAAGAAATTAAATTAAAAATATGCATTGGCGTCTTTTTTCTATGTTTAATTCGAGGTTCTTCAAAATTTTAAATTTATCATCCGCATTTATTAAGTGAATTTATAAATTATAGTTTACTAATCAACTGATTTTTTTGCCACAAGGTTCTAATGCTAAAATTGTTTTTTAAATATTTTGTAATTTACTACCATAGAAATTCAAACTAATATAAAAACATAAATAAAATTCATATAGTTAAAGAAATATTATTTAGGTACCTATATAAATATATAAGTAGAAAAATATTAATCTAGGAAGTCATTAGCTGTCGGATGTACTTTCCTGGAGAAAAATTCGAATCCTTTCTATTTAAAGGTCACTAGGGAAGTCTGTTCTGCACAGCAACTCGACGAGGCGTAATTTGCTTAAAAATATTTTATGATGTAAATACGTTTCCAGGGTAGAAAAATTCAAGTTTACTTGAGAGAAAGTTAATTTCGCGGAAACGAGGCATATTAGCTGCGTGTGATATAAGAAATTAAAACAAAATATCGCGGATATAAAAATAAATTACAGAATTGACAAGAACCTCCTTTCCTCTTGTAAATCATGTTCTAGCGATAACATAAAAAACGAAAAACAAAATAGTTTTAAAACACTTACAATCAAATCGGATACCAAACCAAATACGTTAAAAGAGGTCATTAAATAATATTTTCCAAAAAATAAAATAAAGAAACTTGAAAAAAATTTTTTTCTAATGTCAATCGATTCGACGAAAAGCGGATCCAAATAGTAAAAGGTTATAAATATTTTTCGTATAATATTTCACAATATAATTAATACAATATGACAACATTGTACCTACAATGTCCACTGTCAACTGCCCAATCTGGCCGGACAAAACCTAAATGTGATCAGAAAAAATAAAATGTATGTCTAAATGTTATTGTTTTTGGATTCACCATATGCGAATTTGATATCGAAAATTCAGATTTAGAAACGATTGCTTTCAAATTGGCGTCTTAAAATGGCCTACCTAAAAATATTATAGCACATTTTGCAGCGATTTGATTGATTATTGTTGATAGAGTAAATAAGGTGTTACTAAATATAATATAAAGAATTATATTGGTTTTATTAGTCAATTTGAGTTTACACAAGATGTAGGTAAAACATTCAGTCACTATGTGAATTAGAATCTTAGTCAAATTCTAGCTTTCTTGCTACTTCGTTACCAATTACATTTTTTTTAGGTTCAGCCAATAATTCTATCACTTCCTAGGGCAAACTTCTACCACCTGCACTTCTGTTGTGTTATGATTTGAGACTCGAGATTACCGGGTCGGATGCAGAATATGCAGCAGATCTTCGAATGCTTGCTCTCTTTCTGGTTGGGTATTTTATTCACGATATCTTTATATTTTTTAGTTGTCTGCATTTATATTTAGTCTTTCTAAAAGAGATGATATAAATAGAAATTGTCCTTGTTACGCCACATTCGGGAAATAGAGGAGCCTGAATTTCAAACAATAGGTAAATGTTAAAATGCAATAAATCTGCAGAAAATAATCAGTAGGTTAATATAAAAAAAAATAAAAATATTACAAATATAAATACAAAAAGATCAAGTAAACACAAAATTATATAACGTAGGTAGGTTAATCCCATATGAGTAATTATTCAGGATAAGGCAAACAGAAAAATTCTCATAAAATTCCTTTTTATTAGTGTGCCTGGTTTCGTGAACAAGTGTGTCTGAAGATGTGAAGTAATTTACTTGTTCACGAAACTGGCCACACTAATAAAAAGGAATTTTGTGAGAATTTTTCTGTTTGCCTTATCACAAAATTATATACTTCGATAAGAAATTCCATATAGGTAGGTATAGTTGCCACCGTGTCAACATTGTCTATCGCCCTCTAAACACGGGGTTTTTGAATTGCAGCTATAAATGAGGGGATTCCTGTCAGTGGTTTCCTTTTGTGTCGTCTTCTTAAGTGGTGCCCAACCTTTCAACTTAGTGTACCATGCCGATGAGGATCAATAAGTCCAAAACACTTATTGGCATACTTTATGTGCTTCTTACCTGTGATATATAACGTCTGGTTTGATTTATATAATCCTGTGTATATATTATTATTGACACAAGTTCTTCTCAAATCAAAACTTAAAACTGCTTGTACCTTTTATAGAATCAGGCACATTGTTATATACGTTACTGCTACAGAAGGAAATAAATGATCTTTGAAACATTGCAGTTTTGCGAAGTGGTCATTCTTAGTTAATCACAATCGGTGCTTCTTGTGTTTACATCATATTCCATATATCTATATTTTAACTTATTTGTAATATACACTGGACAATAATTGGATTTCATAGTTTTATGACCATAGTAAGCTAGATGTAAAGTCCTTCTATTAAGCAAATATGATATCTAAACCACAGATCGAAATCCACCACCGAGCCCAGATATTTAACCCTGTTATATATTGGTATAATTTTATTCTTTATTGGCAGAATCACACCAGCTCATTCTCGTAGTTGATCAAAATATGCAACTGTAAATCATTTTTATCAGGGCAATTTAAATTCTGGACTATGCTACATTGGTGTGAATCTGAGTGTCATCCACATATAGTCTCTAATAAAGTCATGAATATCCATCTCGTGAATAACAAAGAATAAGGCTCCCAAGATGGATCCTTGCGGTACCCCTAACTTATTTTCTTTGAACACTGATTTCTGATCAGCAAACGAGGCACACTAAATGCTATTTTTAAGATAACTCTGTACTAACATAACTGTTGACCAAATTTATAATATTTTTACTTCGCATGCAACAAGTGATTACTCACAGTATATAGCTGTCGCATGATCCCCATGTTTTAGAAAATTTTTTATTAAAAATATTGTTTGCTTTAAATTATACTCCCAGTTCTCGACGGCAAAATGTTCTTCTTTTAATAATTTTTAACTAGCACTTAATAAAATAATGAAAGGTTGTGTATATAATTTTTATAGCCAATTCCACCGAGGATAAATAAAATCCATAGTAATCTCTTAACGCAGTATAAATTTTAAGCACGTGACAGTGTCGCTTACAGTTTATTACTTCATGGCAGTATTTTCAGGAAAATTTTCAGGGTGAATATACGATATGGAGTCCCTTGCACAGACTTAACTCATATATCTGTCTGAAGCTCGCTTATCCGCTATACGGCGGAAAACTTTTAACCAGTATATAGTACCCTAGTTTTCATATATATTGTCAAATATAAGATTATTTATTGGTGAAAAAACGGGACATGCAAATTCAAAAAGGTCGTATATCGTTAGCAGTCCGAGTATCTGTGTTATGATTTAGTCAATTTTTGAGAGATGTAGAATATTTTTAGTTTTGCATATCTATAACAGTAATCGCAGTTCACAGTAATAATTTATTTTCAACAAAGTTTAGATTAAAGATAATATTATAACTTGTATGCACATTTTACATAATTTCAGTAGCTAAAATAAACGATATTCAAAAAAAAGAAATATTTAACAATTTGATTTATTATTATTTCTATTAGTGAAGTTAAAATGAATTATTTTTAAGATACATATTAATACTATATATATATTTTTGTATTTAGTCCACAAGTGTAGATTTTGTCCAAATTAAGAAAAACAACATTTTGAAAAAGCTTAAATACATATTAATCGCCAAGTTTTGGTGAATAATAAAACCTCAAAAGAGTAAAAATGGCTGATTAAAATAGATAACCGCATAAAATTTGTGATGTACGAAATTGTCCATTAATGGAAAAATATAATTATGCTGATTTACGAATTGGCTCGTTTATTAGTATTGAACGTGATGTATGTTTGTTTAATTTAAATTGCAATTATAAATGGCACATGAACACAATCAGTTAATGTGTACTTACATTGAATATATTGATATATCTCCGTTGAGTTTGTTATATATGGATAATTTGCACAAACATATTACACAAGAGTTCTATCAAATTTAAAAACCAATCGTTTTTAATCACATATTTCTAGTAATCCTAATTCTTTATCGGTGCCAGAATGTAACACCAGGCTGGAAATATTTGAGGAGCGTTCATTTAAAATGGGACATGTTCATTTAAAAGCTTTCGAGAAAAACATAAAAAACGTTTGATGTTGAAACCTGTGAAAACATGTTTCTAAATGTGTTCAAATGTAATTTGTTTACCACTTAAAAACATTCTACAAAGAAAATTTTTTAAATATTGTTCATATTTTAAGAAAAAAGTTTTAAACATGTGGACATGTCTGGTTCTGCTTGAACTTAATATTTATTTTTGTCTGAACGTAGCTGGGGTGAACAATTCTAAATCCGTGTTTACTTATTAAATTTTTATTAAAGTAAAAAACAATAAAATAATATGCCATTGTTTATACTAAATGTGCATTTACACTTTCTAGTCAATCTCCTGTTTCAATTTTCTGTTCTGTCCCATCTGAAGCTTCTTCTGTTACATTATTTAAAATTCTTATAAAAAATTCAGGAAAATTTTTATGCTCAAGAAATGATTTCTTCCAGTTACGATACAAAAAACGAACACTCCTAGTTCGATATATATCTACTTTCATTCTTCTGAACTCTTCAAGAGGCTAGACCGCGTATAAATTATTTTTAGTTAGTTAATATTTTTTGAATCTCAATAGTTCTTTGCTTCTAATACTGAGGACATTGTTATTTAATTCAATGTTTTCTTGCTCCTGGACTGAGTAGTTGTTTTAATAGTTTCTATGATAAAATGTATTGGAGTATTGTTTTTGATTTATTACATGCCTAAAACTTTTATACTAGTACATTCAGATAAGAATTTCAGTATAAAATATAAAAATCTATAGGCATTTATTATTATTGTCATGTTAGGTTTGAAAGAATGCTTTTGTAATATCCAATAATTATTTTATTAATTTTTTCTAGAAGTGCATTAATACGAAGCAATAATATGTCAGATTTTTTTGAAATGTACGAAAAGAATGGGCTTATTTAGTTAGATTAGATGTCATGAATGTCATTATGATTTCCAAAGTTACACTAATTAATCTAGATATTGTCTTTTAATTTAAAATGTCAAAATTAATATGACAAATGTTCATATTTTGAATTATCTAATTTAAATATTATTATAAATAATATATACACGGTCTAGCCTCATGAAGAGTTCAGAAGAATGAAAGTAGATATATATCGGTTTAGGGATTTTCATTTTTTGTATTTTAACTAGAGGAAATCATTTCTTAAGTGTGAAAATTTCTCTTTTTGGTGATTTAATATTCTCTCAATTTCAATATTTTTTTTGCTTCTAATGGTGTTATTTAATTCAATGAAGTTCTTGCTTCTAGACTGAGTAGTTGTTTTAATAGTTTTTATTTTAAAATATATGGAAGTTTTGTTTTTGATTTCTTATATGCCTAAAACTTTTATACTATCACATTCAGATAAGAATGTCAGTATAAAATATAAAAATCTATAGGTATTTATTATTACTAAGGAATTCTGGAAAAATGAAAAGCGATATATATGGGCCTAGTGATTTTCGTTTTTTGTATTAACTGGAAGAAATCATTCCTTAAATGTAAACATTTTTCTTTTTGGAGGGTCAATATTTTTTTCTCAGTATTTTTTTGTTTCAAATACTAAAAATACTGTTATTTAATCCAATGCAATCTTGCTTCTAGATTGAGTAGTTGTTTTAATAGTTTATGCGATAAAACATATTTGAAGTGTTGTATTTGATTTATTATCTACCTAAAACTTTTATACTAACGCATTCAGATAAGAGTGAAATTATGAAATGCAAGAAACTATAGGTATTTGTTATCGTTATCATATTAGATTTGAAAAGACACTTATGTAATACCCAATAATTATTTTACTATTTCTTCTAACCACAAAATAGACCTCCTTCCTAATTAGATAGCTACTCACTAATTTATTAGAAAAGAATTTATGGAAAATGAAGTTATGCGTCGGCGTGGAATTAAGTACTATTGTATGTTTCAAAAATTTCCCCAACAAAAATTCACAGATTGTCATCAAAAACTAAATAATTTCTTAAATTTGAATAAAGTCCTTTCACCAATAAATATTCTAAAGGGACTCTCGTTAAAACTGGAAGAAGAAGAGATCTCCGCCGTATGATACAAAAGATTTCACGTTATAAGCATGTGTTAAAGTAGGTTGCTGGGTACGGAAGCTGTAGTAGCAATGAGCATCAAATTTCAACAGAAGAATTTCTGAATAATGAAGACTATCACTCTGCCATTGTATAATTTTTATTATTTTGTTTTAACAAAAACAATTTTTTTGAAGAAATTTTAGGAATTGTTCATGTTTCCATTGATTAAAGTTCCCGACAGTTAATAAACGTGAACAAAATATTGTAAACCTGTTTTTTTAAATAAATTGGCGCGGATGTAAAGTGAAAAGAAAAATTTATTATTTGAAATTGGCCTCCCATTTTAGTGCTTATGTACTTCATATTGTCTTTCCACGTAAAAATAGATTTTCTTTATTTTTAGTGTTATGGAGGCAACTTGAAAACCTATTTAAGCTCCTCAGAATTTAACAGTTTTTAGATGTACTACAGTTCCCGCCGCTACCATTCAAATAAACCTAAGAATTTAATTGTAGGTTAAAACATGACTCGACTCCACTATAATTTCACAGGCAATATATTTGTACTTAAAATGAAAACACATTATTTATAATTAAGCTGTAAATAATTTTCATTTAGATTGACAATTAAAACCATTGTTTTACTGCCATTTAATTTATTTATCTAATTTCTTTGTGCGTTGATTTGAATAAACTACACATTAAAATAAAACGCATAATTATTTTTATGTTTGTTGATGTTCCAGTTTTTAATTCAGTTTTACGATAAATTTAAACTGATCGTTTTGTTATCGATGTTAATATCCATATAATTGATGATATCATTATCTCCACAAACGATCTACAAAAACATTATTAATTATGTTCATTTCACGATGTTTATACAAATTACAATAACAATATATGTATTATTATCAGTCACGTCATCTCCTTTACAGGGTAGCAAAGCTTTTATTGACTTAATTTGTTATCCCTCTCTTGGCGTCGTTTTCTTCTGCACAATACATGCAAATTTTTTTATATTTAACCTATTTAATTGATTTTTCATTAACTATTTTATATTTTTCAGTTTATACCCGCACTAGTAGACAGAAATCCAAAACAGTCGAACGTCACTAACTATAAACAGAAAAATTGTAGAATTACTTAACCAATTAAACTTGTTTTAGTTTATACAAACGTAAATTTAGTTCTATGGTTATATCAAAATTTGAAAAAATTTCAGTTTTCTACTAATACCAATATAACAAATAGGTTTGTTAACCGCCTGCCGAGTCACCAAAGTAACCTTCTGTAGTCTAGATTTATATAAAAGAAAAGGACGGTGCGCTACAGTATATAATGGAGTCTAAACTACTTGTCGGGGATAATTTATTTAATAGTTATTACAGAATGGGTGCGCAAAGGGTGCCACAAAGTTTACTCAGATGACTAGTGAGAGACACCGGCAGCTGTACTACTTTTTCCTAAATTAATACATATATGTATAGAGAAAAAGAAATAATGCAAGTGAAACTTGTGTCCTTAGCAGCCTTGCTAAAGTGAACCTGTCAAAGAAAATAGAATCAGTTATTTCATTATTTGAATATCTAATAGGTTATGATGTCTTGTAATTTCGTCTTCACTGATGTTAATTTTGTCTTACAGTATGTCATTAAAATTTTCCTTACATTACACTTTTAAAGTGATATGGTGGTATAGTAACAAGTTTGTCTTATGTCAGATGTCATAAAGCTAAATAAAAGAAATCATATGTGTAAATAACAATTAATTTGGAAATATAGGATCCTAAAAAAATACATGACTGGGGAATAAGGGGCAACATACCATTCTTTATCCAAAGATTACTAGAAAACCGGCGATATAAAGTGCACATAAACGGCTCTTTAACTGAGACTCGCAGCACTGAAAACGGAGTCCCTCAAGGATACACACTCAACATCACACTCTTTTTAATAGCTGTAAATGAACTTGCTACCTGCATTGATTCCCATATTGGAAAGAGATTTTACGTTGATGATTTAGTTATATTTTACGCAGCTCCCTCAATGAACGACATAGAACAAAAGCCACAAGGAGGTATAGAGCTACTAGTAGATAGAGCAGATAGCATAGTATCCGCATATCACCGACTAAAACATATTGCGTTCACTATTGTCGCTTATGGAAACCAGGTCTCATACGCAAAATCTGACCAGATGTTATTTACCTAGTATTTGTTATTATCCCGTTTTTTTCTGTTTTTTTGTTGTAATTTATTTTATTTTTTTACTATATTACAGAAATAGTTGAAAAAAATGAAAAAAAATTAAATTTAATATAGAGTAAATGAAGGACGACTATTGTTCTTAGTAGTCAAAGTCGCTGCAGGTTCAAAAACACATTCACCTCTATATATTTTCAGATAACTGCAAAACCTTTACAAAAGTGTAATAAGTAGGGCGGTCAAAAAATATTCCGTGGGACAGTGGCGTATGCGAAATTAACTAATACGAGAAACAATAAACTGTTACAATTTATAACAATGTATGTAAAACTTACCCGCTTAACTAGCTTGATGAACTAGCTTGCTTATCACAAACTGGAGAAGATGTGTAGCCATTTTGCAGCATCAGGTATGTTTCTATGGTTGTCTCCATGAGTGATGTTCGCTTTGGTGAAAATATATTCTTATATTTTGAAAACGACCGTTCGTCATCTACTGATGTAATACACGCATACGTAAAATAGTCTTTGAACGCACTTAACGGATCTGGAGCTGCACCATCACATATTTGTCTTAATTTGGTAAAACCGGTGTCTTTATTTAACACACTTGCGAACTTTTCTTTAACGCGCTCATTTGTTGTTGTTTTCTAATTTTTTGTATGCTTTCATGTAATAGTTCTTTGCAATATTTTTTAAAGCTGTTTCAACGGAAATATCTTCGAATTTTGTCTGGCTTTCCTTAAGAGCTGCAGCCTCATCTGGATTGAATTTTAGTATCACAGCTTTTATTTGTTAGAAATATTCAGCATAATAAAAAGCTGCCTGCAACCATGTTCCCCAACGTGCAAGAATCGGCTGTGGTGGTTGAGGAATACCGGGACACTTGCTATTAAATGCACGGAGACGTTTGGGAGATTTAAGAAACACTTTTTTGTACTTGCTATTAATGCATCCACATCTGGAAAATCTTTTCGAATAGTTTCTGCCACAAGATGTAAAGCATGCACTTTACACGTAACATGTATAAACGTACAACCTTGTTCTTGCAAAGAACGGCCTACCTAACGCATTGTCACGGCGCTATCAGTCACAAATATCAACACTTGACTTTTTGACAGTTCAAATGTTTCTAACGTCTCCAGCACAACCCTGGTAATTGTTTCGCTAGTACACTGACTTAGTTTTTTGCTAACTAGTAATGGTGGAACTGTCGGTTTAAGAGGGTCCAGTACTCGTACTATAACATTTAAAATAGATTTTTTTTACAGTCTGTTGTGTCATCAACAGATAACCACAGCCGTGTATTTTTTAATTCACATTTCATCTTATTTACCACGTCTACGTGTACAGTTGGTAGATAGTTACATATCGTTGTGCGACTTGGTAAATTCACCTGGGCATTGTATTTATTCCAGAACTCTCAAAATGGTTGTTTATCGAGTGCAGCGGAACATCACAGGCAATCGGCATTAATAGTAAATGAAACATAAACTGTGTTATCGAAGGCACGTCATTTTTTTTTATTTTTATGTTGTACACCAATTACATGAAGTCCATAATCACGCTTATCCCAGCACTACAAATCTTTCTCGCACACTTTACAAATTATTTTAGCACCATCATAGAATAAATCCGGGAATTCACCTATGAATTTATTCACTTTGTCAGCAAATGGCCGTTTTCTACCCCTGCGTACGTCTGCCATGCTTTATTATTAAATTAATATCAACAATACATTACAACAAATAAAATAAAAACACAAAACAATATGCAATACTTAACGTGTACACAACTCGAAAGCTAATAATAGACTGGACTGGAGAAAGAGTTTCGCGGTCAAGGTGAATGCCGGAGATAGTAAATACATCTCTGTACTCTACGACCATGATACACAGAAACGATTTGCAGCTTTACTAATAAGTTAAGGTGGATTTTCTAAAAAACTAATCTAGAAACGATAACAAAAATTCTACAAATCTATTAATTTTATCCAACCAACCACTCAATAATTTTTTTCAACTATATTAAAAAATTACGTATTTAAAAAAATAGCCGTTTTCAAATATGCAACTAATGGATAAACCATATACGGCTTCTATGCACCTACGTATCACGTTGTTGTTAACAACTGACTCTTGTGATTGGTTTTTCCTGCTTCGTCTTTTGCTCATTTTAGCGAATAAAACTGTCCCCGCTAAAGAATGATGTCGACGAGATGGTGACTATATCAAACTTTCTAAATCAAAGTGTAACGGAAATTTATAATTACAACTATATCGATATTTGACATACAAGAAAGTCGTTATTTTTTATCTTATCAATTATAAGGGTGTCTATTTCTTTAGCGTAGATTTAAGCATTGATAAACAAAATGTGGCGACAACTTTCTTAAGTTTAATCCTCTTTTATAAAAAGAAAATTCAACCATTTTTTTAAAAATGGTGTCTTATTAGGGCGGCTTAACACTTTCGTACACTTTTGTATATAAAATTACTTATTTAAAAAAATATAAAAACCTTAGTCCTCAAAGAATTGCCACACAGCCCATTATGAAATTTTATTTAATTACTCTATATAGTTTAGTATTGTCGTTTAGTTGAGCTCGAACTTTTGCCGAAACCAATGTATAAATCCCAAAATTATCGATAGTTGTGCAAATGAAACGATTTAATACGTAATTCCTAGATATTACCAATTTTCAGACATACAGTAAAATAAATAGTCCCATTTCATTTTTGAAAGCATCCTTTTTGTATTTCATTTAAAATTCGACTAAATGAAGCAAAGTAAATTGAAACTACAATAATTAAAGCAACAAACCATTATTTAGGAACCCCTTTTAGTAAAAAATATAAAATTACCCCTTAAAAGTGAAAAAGAACCATTAATGGGAACATTTCCTTTTAAACATTTCGCGTGATTATATTGTGAAACCTTAAATATTATTAGAACATAAACCTGTTGCTTTAGATCGTTAGTTTATTATTTCATTGGGCTTCTCTGGAAATCAAAATATCTGTCATAATTCTAGCAGGTTACATTCATAATAAGAATGGAATTTCTGTTTTCCTGTTAATTCATAATTGATCGTAAATTTTACTCCAGTCCACAAAAGATTTTTCCAGTGATTGTTATCATTCCAAAAGAGCAATATTTATGAGGGCTTCCAAAGAATGGTTTAAAATAGTGAGATAAAACTGACAAGTTTTATTACTTGGAATTTTAACGGTCAGTTTTACCGTTGAGGCGCTATGACGCCGCCGATATAACAGCGTGCTCGTAAACATTCAGCCAACAGACGCGTTATCGACACACCCTTATAAGTAATCAATGATCAGATGACAGATAAAACTGTTTGTTTTCTCTCTCTCTATTGTCGGTTACAACTTTTGATTAGATTTTTCAAGGAATCCCGTGCTATCTATGTCTATCGACAGGTTTTTCAGTAAAATATATTGATGATTTGAAAAAGAATAGAAAAATACATTGAGACATGACTGCTGGATTCACAAAACGTTTGAGCTGAGGTCAGTTTTTCCTTAATTTTCATTTTAAGTTTTTCCTCTTCTCATTAGCCTTATCTTAAAATTTTTCAAATGGGCATGTACCAAAGATACATCTTTAGACATACTTTAATTTAAACGAGAATGCAGAATTTTTAAATACATACGGCAACCAAGTGTTTGGCACGAATCTAAAGTTCGCAACTACCAGCAACTAGTGCTGGTAGTTCTCATCCTTCTTGTTAACTAAAAATCCCCTGACTATGCTTACAAATGAGTTCCAGGCTCTGAGTTCCTGTCTGTTGAGTGTTACTTTAAAATCTATATCTTCAAGCAATTTTCTAATTTGAGGACCAATAAAAATGTTTTCTTTAAGTTTGGCCGTCACTTAATTGAGGAAAAGTTTTCTTAAGTATTTTATCGTATCATTAAAAATTAAAGTTAAATTTTTGTTGATAATTATTAATATCATAACATTACAACAACTTCACAATAACTTAGTAGCACATAATACGTTAGTTACAATATATAATACGTTAGTTACCATATCATAATACCCTAGATACGAATTTTATTTTATAGCTATTATTTATGAACATTGACGTGAATATTTTGACTGTTTTCAAATTTGATAGATATACCTGATACACCATTATTGTCCAAAATGATGGGCATGTCCACTGAATCTTGCCTAGCAACATTCTTTTTCAGTTCGATGGTCTCTTTAGTACATGATACAGTGTTTACAGAAACGTCTCCAACTTGAATTTTTCACGCAATGGAAACCTTCTTACTCAAATTATCTTCTAAATACCCTCTAGCAACATTGCTCGATTCCCAACTACCAAGTTCTTGTGAATCTAATATGTCTCCACCAGCATTAACAAGAAAAGTTGCTGAAGATCTTCTAATACAATGACTAGTATACATAGTTGGAATTTCAAGTTTGAGAAACATAGCAATTTTCTCAGGTATTTTAGAAAAGAAATGGATACCACAAGGCTGAACGGTGCATTTTCCGTTTCTATATGATACGAACAATCTTCTACGCGGAGTATGAGTTGGACGTAATGCTATATATTTTTTTAAATAAAGCCACAGGATTAACGTCTCTGTCAGATATCACCGCAAAAAACCTTTTCCTGTGGATTCTTGAGTCAGGAATTGTGATTACTAGCTTGCTATCTAGAATTTCAACATTTTCCATAGACATTTTCGTTAATTCATTGGTTCTACAAGCTCCGCCAGTTCCAATTAAAAAAGCTACTCTCATCATTAAAAATGTCTCGTCTGGGGCAATATAAACAAATTCACTAACCTGCTCCTTCGTGAATACTTTCGATTTTTTAGCTCTATATCCCACATTTTTTTTCTTAATGAATCGTATCAAAGCACCATACTTGTCGATTTCCACTCTTTCCCTCAACTCCAAACAAGCTCGTAACATGGAATATTTAGGCCACGAAGATGACGAGGAGTACTGATTTGAGAGTTTCACAAAATAAGCAAGTATTACCGTTTCTCCAGCACCTTGAATCTGTTCTCTATCTCGCCACTCACAAAACTGAAGATATTCTTATGCGTAATAGATTTTTGATTTATCCGGAAGCAAATCTAATGTTACAGTGTTAGCAGTAGCAAGTATATTTTCAGGAATATCAATATCTTCCATGATTTCGCTAAAGTTTGTCGTAATTAAGACTATCTTAATTTTTATGGCACGCTAAAATGACAACCAAAGTTGTTGATTTTTTCACGTCATTGTCGTCAATAATACGATAAAGCTTTGAATATAACTCGATTATTATGTGATTTAAACCATCTCGGACGTTGCCTGGCAACGTCCTCGATTATTATAAATCACATAATAATCTCGTTACATTAATAGCTATAAATCCTTCACCCTATTTATTCATAGTCTTCACAAAATTTTTCATTAGCCCAAGTTTAATATGAATAGGTGGCAAAACAACATTTTTAGTGTCTGAAGGAGGCACATATTTAACATTACTAGTTCCTGGTTAAAATTCTTTCCTTTCTTGCCAAACTCTTTTCACATAATGTTCTTTTATGACTGCGCCATAAACAAAGAAAACAGCAATATTTTGCAAAGTCTCCTTGAAGCCCTACTAAAATGGCTGTTACTTTTAAATGCCCACATATTTGCTATTTGTATTTGTTGTAATTAATTTATGGTACTCATACTGTCATAATCCTCTTTCTTTGTTACTGAATGGGCAATTGGTGTAGATGGTTTTAAATGTCCAATATATAGTAATACAGCTTTTAAACTGTATTTGGAGGAATCTATGAATAAGCGCCACTCAGAAGGGGAATGCTCGATATTAAGTCGTAATCTTTGTTTCTTTAGCCAGTAAGTTCTATTTCTTAAGTCGGAAACCAAGAAGTTCTGCGTGTTGTTTTGATAGCCCCAAATCATTCAGTTTATTTTGAGCAATTAAGTGAGGATCACTAAAGCTTTCTGGAATATACGGCGCACTAGTCTGAGCTATCTGTCGTTACTATTTCTATTACCTCCCAAAACAATATTTTGCCAATCTAAAGGCGCAGTTGGCACTGGTAAGTCTAATGCATTGTGAGGGCAAATTTGGATATTTGATTTCTTGTTTTTCATTTTTTGGAATATCCCTCTGTTCTTGTTACACAAAAATAGTAATCATTGAAATGATTGGTGGGTTCTTGCCATACCATTGGAACCGCAAAAGGCATGCTTTTTCTTTTCCCTTTCATCCACTGCACTAGTGACAAGCTACAACTTACACAACAAACGTGGTGAGCCCATTGCTTGTCTTGATCTCCGAGTAAAATTGCAAAATATAGACAATAAGCTTTTTTTCACATTCTCAGACCATGGCCTCATATGTGATGACAAAATGTCTGCATTGTTTTCAGTTAATTGAATTTCAAATTATTGTTATCAATAATGACACTAGAAAGGGTACAGTTTTTTATATTTTGTCATTAAACATACTGTAAAGCTTAGTTTACATTGGTAGAATAACTCGGTCCAGTAAACTGTGTCAGTAACTCGAGCCAGTAATTGCTTTACTCACTTTTTTCTTGTTTTCTGATCACACGACATTTTATAGTAAGACAGTAGGAAAGTGAAGTTGCTTATAAAATGGTGCATGTGAAGAAGAATTATCAGTAACGTCACAAGTTGTTTCAACAAGTGCTACTTCACTCGCCAGTGCAGTGAACCGATAGTGTACACAGGGCGAGTAGGAAATCTAGTGCGCAATAGAGCTAAACCTTTGGTGATAGGGGAAACCGAGTGAGTGAGCTACTATGCTGTACAAAAAGTTGATTGAAGATGAAGTTGCTTTGTGAAAATCCATTTTGGTTTAAAAAATTATAAACACTTTTTATTACTTGTCTAATTTCAACTTTATTTGTTATTTTCAACTAGTTTCATCCTATTCGGACATTTTCAAGTAAATTAAATTATACACAGATTTTACTTCAATTTAAATATAAACTGAACTGAATAGAAGGATGGGTCACTTTATGGTTGATAATATAATTCAAATTTGTACAGATGTTATGTCTTTAAATGTAGGGGTTTCTTCAAGATAGTAAATTATATTATGGTGTGATTTTTATTAACAGCAGGTTATCTGAATAAGTTTAATAACGGAGAATTATTTAAATCTATTTGGTCGTTTCATATGTTGTAATTTTTATTCCAATTTAATTTACTAATTTCTGGCACCTCTAATAAATTAAGTTTTTTTACTTTTCCCACAAATATGTAATATTTTAGGTTCATGGTCATCAGTTATTGTATGATGAGAATCTGTTAGGTGTTTATAAAAGTTGGAATGTTGTTTCTGTGTGTTAATATGTTCTCTATATCTTACTCCGAATGAACTACCTGTTTGACCTACATATGAGGCGTTACATTCTGGGCAATCTAACCGATATTCACCACATTTTTTGAAGATATCAGTTTTTTGTTTTGCATTGAAAAGATATCTGCCTATATTTTTGTTAGAACTAAAAGATGTTTTAATATTAAATTTGGAAAAAGTATTGCTAATTGAATAAGAGAGTTTACCTGAATATGGTAATGAAATGCATGTTTGAACTTTTTTCTCGTTAATAGTGGGATAAAGTTCTTTTAAGAGAGACTTATTTTGTTTTTTGTAGATTAGATTGTTGATTATATTTTAAGGATACCCGTTATTATGTGCCGTTATTATGTGCTATAAGTATAAGTTTTATGTGTTATAAGTATAAGTATAGTTGTAAAATAACAAAAGAAGTGAAAATCAGACAAGTAATTAAAAGCGTTTATAATTTTTTAAATTACTATGCTGTCCGCTCTACCACTCTACACTCCCAACCCAATACTCTCTCATTTATTCTAGCATGTACTCGACCAACTGTTTACACTGATCGAGTAAACATATCTTTCTTTTTCGCCTCTTTACTCTACCGTTTACTTGACTAATGCAAACTAGGGTTAACGGTGAACTTGCTTGCCACTACTTAAAATAAATGGGAACATTGAGGGAATATAGCCACATTATTAACGAACAAATTTATTAAGAACAATATTTAAAATCACGAAATATGTCTTAATATAAATGTTTTCTGAAAACTTTTCATATTTTTCACATGTTTCACAAAGGCTTGATGGCGCGGCCATTTAATTACTCCCGCAGGAGATTGCAAATTGAGTTGAAATGAAATTATTAAATATTTCGTTACAAATTAATGAGAAATTTTTGTTTTCTCTGTATCATATAAATACTAAACTAAATTCTCCCCATTGTCGACATAGCTATATTTGTTGAAGCTCATTAATTTATGATTATAGTAACTAATTTACAGATGTATGTAGAACACACATTCCAATGAGCAACATGCAATCATTTTGTTTTCGTAGATTGGTACACATGTTCCAGATTTCAGATTGATGTGGGTGCGGACAATTTGTACCATGCACATGTGTTATATTCAGGCCTGCCAACACCGTAGATTGTATCTCACGTGAGCCTAATTTGCGTGCCGTGTAAACGTTTATAGCTAGCGTTATACCATTTATATGTAAATAGTAATATTAGGTGGACCCACTGTGTTACGGAACTGGAATATGGTACAAATTTGCTTTTTTAATGTTTGATGTACTCCTTTGAAACTTTGAAACAATCCGCAAATGGCTTTATTTTAGTAGCTGTAATAGGGAGGTCTCAAAAAATGTAACATACCCATTTCACACATTAAAATCAGAAATAAACCTTTGAGAAACCTAGTGGTGCAAAAATAATTGTAAACAAACAATAATTAATCTCTAAATAGCGCAAATAAGTTCGAATAATTGCGGCGCGGGAGAAAACGATTTCTGATTCGCTTGACGTCAACTACTTGCTTTGACGCTCCGCCCACCTCGCTTGCCTTATGAATATTCAAGGCACTTAGTCAGTGCATGTTTACTGTTCGGTGTTGTGGTTTATACCTATGATTTGATGATGGAACCAGGGTTTCAAAAAGCCGATTCGCACAATCTACCGAATGTAGACGTTCAAATGTTGTGTGATTTTATGGCCGCAACAACTAATTTCTCTGGAATAAAAGCTGTACGGTAAGTATTTCCTTATAGTTAATTAAGTTTATTTTATGATGTGTAAACATGCTGACCTAATCCTTATCGCATTGATTAAGCATCAGGCAAATAATTATCCTATATGTTTCATTGAAAAAGTTAGAGATGATTGAAATTTTATTACTGCAAAGGTGCAGTTCGGCAAATTCATCTAGCATAAACTTTCTTAAATGTCTTAAATGTTATTCAATGTATCGTTTCGTTATTATCGTTTTTTTTTTTGAAGGTCTGGGCGAGAGAGTTATGGCGATTCCGCTATAGGATACGTCCAAGTTAAGAGGCAAAATGATGCGTGCATTGTTCGCGGACGAGTTTGCCCGGAACACAGAGTTCGTGTAAAGCCATATTCCGTTATTTGCACCGTGGATGAAAAGGAAAACAAAATTGAAGAAATACGTTGTTTGGACTGTGTCGCTTCTGCAGGAGGATGCAAGCACAGTATTGCTTTCCTTATGTGGCTGCACCGTCGATCGGAAGAGGCAGCTCCGACTTCCGTTTCATGCTATTGGATCAAACCAGTTTTGTCTAGGGTAGGATCAAATATAAAGTTTGTAAAAGCTGTTGACATCGGAAGAAAAGTGAAAATACCTGTATTAAACATTACGAAATGTGATAATTTTGTCCACGACGTTTTCGAAATGGTTAAAAGCCAAAAATATGTTTGTCCTCTGTCTGTTCACACCTCGTTGATAACCGGGGCGAAAACGTTATCATTACATATCATATTTATGGATTTTGTGTCTAGCAACTTACAACACACGGCCGATAATTTCATAGATTTTTGTTGCGATGTTTTGACAGAAGAAAATATTGCAAATGCCTGTTCATTAAGTCACTCCCAGAGCGAAGAATCATTATGGCATGAGCTTCGATTTGCCCGTGTAACAGCATCGAAGTTGTACGATGCAGCAGTTTGTAAATCCTCCAGTAGTGCCCTTGTAAACCAAGTGATGGGTGTTACAAAACTTTTTCAAACGGCAGCAATGAAGAGGGGAATTACATTAGAAAAAGCTGTTATTCGGGAACTGGAAAAACAAATTAATTGTGCAATCCGCCCTTCAGGGTTTACAATTTTAAAAAAATACGGAGTTATTGGTGCTTCTCCAGATGGAATAACCAATGATTCAGTAATTGAGATAAAATGCCCCTTTTCAGAAAAGTCTGTATCTAGATACATTACCAAAGAGGGTAAAGTTACAAATAAATTTTCTGCGCAAATAAATTTACAAATGCTCGCCATGAAGGTTAAGAAAGGAATATTTTGTGTGGCAAGTCCCGATTTTGAACGAACAAAAAAAATTACCGTTATAAATGTCGAATATGATGCGGATTTCATGGAACATTGTATAGATTGTGCATTAAACTTCTGGAAAACAAATATATTTCCTATTTTGTACAAAAGTTATACCTAAATTTACAATATTTACAATATTACCTGTAGTAAATATTAGATATGTCAAAACATGTGTAAATGCATAGAAAAAAATAAATATGTACAGTTAACATTGTTTTATTATTGGTCTTTGCAGATTTATTATTGCGCAAGCAACAACTATCGCACTATCTATTTTTTGTACCAGTTCGGAATTTACTGTGGCATGTGGACTTAGCAACTTGAAATCACGAATACGTTTGATGACACGCTCAATATGGATTCGGACACTAGCAATCCGTTTGGTAAGAGCCACTTCATCTTCTGTCATAAGTTTATCACTAGTAACACTAGGCGGTCGAACTAATGTACAGTTCTTTGCATTGAGTAAAGGTTCGATTTGCTTAAACCCTCTGTCTGCCATCACTACAGAGTTTTCAGGCAGAACATTCAAGTATCCACAATCTTCAAGCAGGGCAACATCGCTAACGCGTCCTCCGTATCCGCAAGATATAAAATTGATGAAACCATCGGGTGTGGCAGAAATTAAATATTTTACAGTGTTGCATTTCTTGTAGTCAGACCAGGTTAATGCCTGATGTAACGCTGAGGTGGGTTTTTGAATTTCAATCTCTAGGCAATCTACGATAGATTGAACTTTGGAAAATAACATTCTGAAGGGAATGGGTAAATTTCTTTGAATTGACGATTTCAGGGGCCAAAATATTAGTTTCTTCATATATTCTGCCATTGTAATCACACCCTGAGAAAATATCCGACTACTGCTTGTTTTTGATATTCCGAATAAATCACCAATTTTAGCAAATGAGTCGTTTGACTTGATTTTAAATAGTACTAAGTATATATCTCTCTTTTTTCAAATTTGAGTTACATTCCAGTCTTTCAATAAATGCCACATAATTGATCGGAATTCCAGTATACATACTTAACTTTGCTTCGATTATATTCGTAAAGAGTTTTGCAATTTGTTTTTCTTCGGTCGGTGATTTTAATTGTGACTCATCACTACCTGTACTTTCTGTAGGTTGGTAAATATCAGATGAATCAGAAGTGTCTACAGGTTGACTTGTCAGTTTAGGTTCCAAGGGTCCTTTATTAAACTGCAAAACTCTTTTTACTGCAGGTTTCCTCAAATCCGATACTACAGTTTTCAAGGGCGAAGTCACTGCATCTTTCATTTTCCAATGTACTTGTATCCCTCTACTTCTAAAATTAAACTTTTTCGTTTGACATGTCACTTCGCGCCGTTGTACAATTTCAGATGTTGACGGAAGATTTTGTACAAGTTGACTTGTTTCCTCCGGTATATATTGTTCAGTTATTTCCGTTTCCATTTTCTTTACAGATTGTTTCATTAGATCTACTATCAATTTTTTCCCTTGATCGTTTCTCACTGCTTTCACGAACCCTTTTTTTCGAAGAACTCTTGTCTGGCTGGCATGCGAATAAATGAGGAACTACGTTTGGTTTTAATCTTGCGCTTACTTTGCTTAATTTATACTCCACGTAATTTTCCATGTCCTCTTCTAGCTATAATATATAAGTAACATTTTATTTGAACACAGTCATATGTACAAAATTTTACCTTAAAGTGGTCTTCACAACAATATAATGTAGATTTCTCGGAAACTTCCTTGATGTCGCGTCGTGCTGCCGCAAACCACTTTTCTCTTCTTTTTTGCATCTCTTGGGACTGTTATAAATGTCTTATCCGGTGTTTTGTACGTTGTATTTTTACACTTTGGTACAAAGCACCACTTACGTGCAGGCATGTTTGAATGACTCTCGCAAACCACTAATTGCGCATACAGGCTAGTATTACGCTGAACCGCCGAGCAAGTAGGTGACGTCACAGACGCTAGCCTCGCTGAAAAGTACGTTTTCTAGCCTCGCTCGCACAACAAATTTGTATTGCGTATTATAAGGGTTATTTTTTTTTTCTAATTTTTTTTAATGAGTGATACGATAATCTTGAGTACATATTGTATCGAATTATCACTGCAACAAAAATCATGAGACCTGCCTATTGAATTTTATCTAGTTAGAGGGTGGACAAAAAAATTTTTTTCATATCTCGTTTGTCATACATCAGTTTTCTTAAATATTTTAATAATGCTAAATTTATCATAAGCATTTGCCTACTTTTACTTTAACGCCAGAGAAACAATTATAAAAAATATGTAAAGTTTTTTAAGTATCTACTTATGGATAATAAATAATAATACAACTAATACAGTTTTGTTATTAAAGTGAGTGATGAAGAGACACCACTTCTCATGAAGCAACATCTTTGGAGCAAGCAGCTATGAAACTTACATTTGTGAGTGTATAGACAAATTTCGTGACTTAAAATGCAAATATACAAATGGGCATTTCTTAACCAAAAACCAGTAACCTTGTCATATTTAGACTAATTCTTATAAAATTTGGTACATGGAACAGGAAAGGAGATTAAGGTTTAATGTGAGCAATGAAAAGTTCTTAAAATGTTATTAATTTGTTTATTAAAAAATAACAAAAGTCAACCCTTTGATCCGCGAATTTTGTTTTTGTGCCAATTTGTATGAAACTTCATACTTAAGGGTTTTTTGAGACGCTGAATCCAAATATGACATCAAAATTTCAAAATTCAAAATAATGAATCCGATATGGCAGACTTAACATCCAAAATTTTATCAGTTATTGTGAATTTCAGTACTTAGATATTTTTGGAACTCTGATTACCAATTTTCATGGAAAACTCTGAAGAAGTAAATTAGAATCGGATATTAGTTGGCTTTCGCCTGACAACATTTGTTTATATTCGCTTTGTCCAGAAGAACCATCAAATTCCCACTTACTGTGTAAAATCAACCCCGCATCATCAAGTAGGGAAGATAATTAAGCATTAGCAATCTATTAGCTGTGTGATTTTAAAAATATTGCAATACTACCGGCGCACTTATGTTGGTTATATCTGTATTATCTGGATGACATTCCTTTTTGCCTTCCACCACCTTCCTATATGTGGGAAGCAAGTTAAGACCTTTACTTCTTATAATACAATTTCTGAGGTACTCATATTTTTGCTTTGTTAAATCAAAATCGAGCTGCTTTATAGGAATAAGGCAATATAAATAAATAAATAAACTTATTCAGGTAAAAAGGTTTTAACATTTATAAATTACAATTCATTCAACTCATAAATTTTTCTAAGGGTGAGTCACCTAAATGAAATAACCTGTGTTGTGAATCTCACCCAATAGTAAATATGATTGATAAAAACAGTATGGAGCAAATAATACTTTTATAAAGATTTCCTGAGAATACTGTTAAACAAAACAAAAATAGAAACTAAAGTAAATAATGGAACATGGAGGAAAAAGAAACATTGTGGCGACAATGTAGAACCTATGAAGCGCAGTGAATAAATTAGCATCAGCTGGTAGGTTAAGATGTTAAAAGAGTAAGTAGAGTATAATAACTCAGATAATCAGAAATGTAACACCTCAATATACAGGGTGTCCCAACCAAAAGTAGGCAAGCTGAATAACTTTGGGGATAATATTTTTTTGAAAAATTGGTGAAACACGTCGACTTTGTTTCCAAAAGGGACATATTTTAATGTAATACTTGTATACCTATCATCATCCCTCTACCCTACACGGCCACCCCCTCAAAAAATTCAAATAGCAAGGGGGGGTCGAGTGATACATCTTTTGAAAGGTTTTTTAATTTCCTACATAACTGAGTATTTTTTTTAACGATTCGTTCTTAAGGAAAATAATTTTATTTTTGATGATTACACACAATCGAAATCGTTTAAAAAATCTAAAATACACGGCATGAGTATTTTCGACAAAAAACACTTTCCTTCTCCGTTTAATTTTAGAATAATAAAAGACTCATAAGTATTTGATAGTCCTTGAACATTAATTTGTTCACAACCAATTTTAAATCGAGATACATTTTTCCAGAGGTAGATCTCAAAATAGTTTATACCCTTCAGGAGGGAATAGAAATTGTCGGCATTTATTTTAAAAACGATAATTATGGTAAAGCTACGAAACGCATATTCAATAGAAATCACCCAGATAGATGGGTTGGTTCTCAGTACGTTTTATAATTATTGACAACATTTATGGAAACAGGTTCTGTAGGAAACAAAAAGCATTAACCTCAGTGACCGATTAGGAACGAAGCAGTTGAAGTGGCAGTTCTGGGTCATTTGCAGATGGATAATACTCAATCGATTAGGAAAGTAGCTGAGGCTTCCGGTATATCACGAAGCAGTGTTCATCGAATTGTAAAGGCTCACAAATTTCATCCATATAAATTTAAATTGGTACAAGAAATAAAACGAAGATGATCCCGATCGTCGTTGAATTTTGTGAGATTTTTAGTGAACAATTAAACGGTAATGCCAATCTGCTGTACAATACGTGTTTTTCTGATGAATCGACATTTTAGTTAAATGGGGAGGTAAACAGGCACAATTGTAGGTATTGGAATGAAACCAATCCACATTTGTTCATGGAAACTCATACCCAAAGGCCTCAGAAGTTAAATGTTTGGGCTGGCATCTTAGGGGATCACATTGTCGGGCCGTTTTTTATTCTTGACTGATTTAAATGGCGAAAGGTACCTCGATCTGTTAGAAAATAACATCGACCCAATGATTACCCAAATCCTCGAAGAAGACGATAATCTTTTAGAGGGCGAACTGTTGTTTTCAACAGGATGGGGCATTCCCACATTGTGCTATAGCAGTCCGTCAGTTTTTGGAAAATCGGTTTCCTGAGCGATGGATTGGAAGAAGAGGTCCTGTGGAATGGCCCGTTAGGTCACCCGATTTAACTACCTTGGATTTCTTTCTGTGGGGACATTTAAAATCGAAGGTATTTGCAACAAAACCCGCATCTCTTGAAGAGTTACGTGAAAGAATTGTTCGAGAATGCCGTTTATTGACTCAGAAATGTTCGTACAGAATTTCAAGACATTATACTACTATATGGAAGTCGGTGGGGGTCATTTTGAACAATACATACGATAATTTAAATTGCTTCTTTTATTTTTATTTCCCGAACATAAAATAATAAAACAATTATTTCTCAGGAACGAATCGATAAAAGTTTAAAAAAATAAACAGTTATATAGAGAATTGAAAGACCTTTCAAAAGAAGTATCAATCGACCCCCTTTGCCATTTGAACTTTTTTGAGCAGGTGGCCGTGTAGGGTAGAGGGATAATGATAGGTATACAAGTATTATATTAAAATATATTCCCCTTGGAAACAAGGTCGACGTGTTTCACTAATTTTTCAAAAAAATTTTCATCTCCAAAGTTATTCAGGGTGCCTACTTTTGGTTGGGACACCCTGTATACATGCATACAAGATCATACTATAATATACAAATTAACACATATACACGGCTTTTCATATATAAATATCTACAAAAAAAATCAAGTTGTCTATTAAAATTTTCAAATTGCTTTTTAAATTTATTTTTATTTGACATATTTTTTAAAGTTACAGGCAACATAAAGCTTGGGCCCGAAATAGAAGGAAAATCTTTAGGTATGTGATTTTGTACTTAAAAAGTACATCAACTGACTGATTACCACTCTTCTTGTTCTATAACGGTGGGATATAAAAGGCATAGATATTTTGTGCATTCATGCCAGACACTGGTAAATATATAATTCTCTTATGGTAAATATGCCAGATTCCTTGTACAGAAAATCAGTGCAGTAGGTCCTTTCTTTCTTAATTATTATTTTAATTAATGTTTTTTGTAGTACACTCAGGTTATTTAAGGATGTATTGTATAATCCACCCCTTACAATAATACAGTATCTCATTACAGATTCATCTAAAGTATCGTACACCATAATCATGTTTTTTATTTAAAAATCAATCTTTTGAGTTTATTTGCGAGATATTCTATATGACCCTTTTGTACCGTTGTTGTGTGCTTTAAACTAATGGCTTTTATATAGGTCCGAATAATAATTGTTTGGTCATCTAAGCAAAATTTATTATTGTTTTATTGCTACACAATTTGTAGTCAGATTTAAGATAACGTAATTTGATGTAAATGAACGATAAAAAACTTGTATAAATATGACAGTAGAATAATTCATGACTCATCTAACATAATATTTTCTATTCACGCGAACAATTTACAGAAACAGCTAGCTAATACTGTAATTACAGTTGCGGTATGGAAATATGTAAAATCCAATTAAAATATACGTTATGTTAATGTACATATAATTTAATAATTCAATAAATAGAGTCATTATAAATTTCATTGCAATAGTAGAAAGAAATTACATAGAACTAATTAACCTAATAATGGTTGGAGAAACTCGCAAAAAAAAATGTATTTCTATAATTAATAGTTTTTTTTTGTGGGATTTCGGTCAGGTATAACTAATTTAATTTTTTTCTAACGTTTCGGTTTATTACACCATCATCAGAGAAACTATTAATTATTAGGAATTTGTTTTAAAATTTTGTTACATGTTATTTGGTTGTCTGTTTTAACGCAACAGTTGCGTTAAAAAAAGACAACCAAATAACATGTAACAAAATTTTAAAACAAATTCCTAATAATTAATAGTTTCTCTGATGATGGTGTAAGAAACCGAAACGTTAGAAAAAAAATAAATTAGTTACACCTGACCGAAATCCCCACAAAAAAAACTATCAACATTAATTGATATTAACGTAAAGAAAATATACATATATATATATATATATATATATATATATATATATATATATATATATATATATATAAAAACATATATATGTATATATATTATTCAGTATGATTTGAAGGAAACAACTACTCAGCGGGCAAATACCCCTACCTGCATTGGATTACACCTTCAAATCATGTTAGATCGATAGCCAATATCATTTGTCAATTCCTAACCAGACATAGATCGATTTCGAACTTATTTGTTTTCTTCAGTATGCCATAGGTTATGGAACAGACAAATGATAGTGGCCAACCTGCTAGTTATATACTAACTAAGGTAAAGTGAATAGTGGTGAGAGGTATGAAACTTCTCATATGGTCTGAATGCTACTATCCGACCGACATCATAGATGTCTCTGTGGCGGATAGCGACTTGCGACACAGCAAGTACCGAGAGCGGCGACCCCAGGTGGACTAAACTAATGTTATTAAGTATGATTTGAAGGAAACAACTACTCAGCGGGCAAATACCCCTACCTGCATTGGATTACACCTTCAAATCATGTTAGATCGATAGCCAATATCATTTGTCAATTCCTAACCAGACATAGATCGATTTCGAACTTATTTGTTCTCTTCAGTATGCCATAGGTTATGGAACAGACAAATGATAGTGGCCAACCTGCTAGTTATATACTAAGGTAAAGTGAATAGTGGTGAGAGGTATGAAACTTGCAATTTTTTCTTTTTGCGGGAGTATCCGATAATTCTGGAGTTCCAGGATCTCAAATGGCCCGTTAAATTTGTTACGTAATTTATCGGTGATTTGGGACTCTTTTAAATATACTTTTTGACCAATTTGGTATTCGGGAGTTTCTTTTGAAACATGGGCATCGAATCGGACTTTCGCTTTCTGTTTTTGTGTTTCGGTTCTCGCGCGTGCGACTTTATAATAATAAGAGAGGCGATTGTTTAAGTCTCTAACGTATTTCGTGACTAGTTCCTCCTGATTATATAGTGTCTCGGGTGGTCTGCTGGACGTATGTCCGAAGACTAACTCATAGGGTGTAAATCCATGAGTTTTATTAGTGGAGTTATTATAACATATCACCGCGTAAGGTAATACGTTGAAAGGGTGTTCGTCAGGATGTTCTGCCATGTGTATTCGGATCATCTCTAATAAGGTAGAGTGAAATTTTTCTAAGGAACCGTTCGATTGCGGATGTCCTACACTCGAATGTGTTACTTTGATGTCATAGAGGAGGCATAAATCTCTTAGAAGAGCGTTATCGAATTCTCGGCCGGAATCACAATGAATTCGTAGAGGTGTACCGAAATGCTGGAAGTAAACGAGTAGAGTATTTGCGATTGATTTTGCTGATTTATCTCTGATGGGGTACGCTTGGCTGAATTTTGTAAGTTCATCACGTATTGTAAGCGCGTAATTTTTTGTGGGGACTTCCAGAATGTCAATGTTTATACGTTCGAAAGGAGACCTAGGCGTTTCCGTAATTACTAGAGGGGCGTCTAGGTTTTTGCGACAGATTTTTGTTTCTTGGCAAGTTTTGCAAGTTTTTACGAATTTTTCAACGTCTTTTGTCAATCCTGTCCAATTGTATTTTCCTCGAATGCGTCTAATGGTCTCATTTATTCCGCGGTGGAGATGAGCTTTGCCGGTATGGTATTGATCAATAATGATTGAAATTTGGACATCGTTGGGTGTTTTAGTAACATTCTGGCATGTTTTAAGTTTCACGTCTTTTTCCGCTAAAAGAAATGACAAGATTTCGAGGATAGGGAGGTCGATATTGTTTTCAATATGGTACGTCTTAGAGTCCTCGAATATTTCGCGACCATTGTACAGTGAAATAAACAGATTTTGGACTACGGTTTCGGGGTCGTACGGTAGAGCCACGATAAAATAATTTCTATGCCGCACCGACTTACTGGAAAATGTATTTATTTTTAAATTCCGAAAATCAGTGTTTTCTTCGAACAAATCTTCAAGAATTTTGTAATGCAAATCTTCGAGATTGTTTTGTTGAAAAAATGTCACTATGTTTTTATTGGTTTTGTCTAAGAGTGAAAATTCGATTTTAGAATGATCGATAAGAGATTTCGTTTTGTACAGTTTTATGAAAGTTTCGAATTCTCTTAAAGCGTCCTCTGGTTCGTTTGTTTCTGTCGTGTCACTTTGACTGTCAGAGTCGGGTTCTCTTGAAGTCGAGGGTCTTTGAATGGGGTACGTTAATAGTTTGGATTCTGCTTGGAAATTAGAACATTCTTGGATGTGGTTTACCTTTATGCGGGACAGAGCGTCTGCGTTTTTGTTAATGCGACCGGGTTTATACTCAATTTCGTACTCATATTCCTCGAGCTTTAGTCGCCAACGTGCCAGACGGCTGCCGGGATCTTTGATCGAGAAAAGCCACGTTAAGGGTCTATGGTCGGTTATTAGTTTGAATTTCCGACCAAATATGTACGGACGGAAGTGTTTCACGGCCCATACTATGGCTAAGAGTTCACGCTCAATGGTTGAGTATTTAGTTTCGGCTTTGCAGAGGGTCCTTGAGGCAAAAGCGATTGGTAAATCTTTGCCAATGGGGCCTTGCGAGAGCACAGCGTCGATCGCGAAGGCGCTGGCATCAGTAGTAAGTAGAAATGTTTCATTGAAGTCTGGGTAGATAAGAACTGGGGTAGAAGTGAGGGCTTGCTTTAATTCCTCGAAGGATTTTTTACATTCTGAATTGAAATTAAAAGGAACATCTTTTTGTAATAATCCGGTGAGGGGTTTGGATAGCTTCGCAAAATTACTTATAAACCTGCGATAATAGCCTGCCAACCCGAGGAAGGATTTGATTTCCTTTTGGTTAGTAGGCTGTGGAAAATTTTTGATGCACAGTATCTTATCAAGGTTTGGTCTTACTCCTTCTTTAGTGATAATGTGGCCTAAATATGCGACTTCTTTATGAAGGAACTCGCACTTATCAGGCTGGATTTTTAAGTTAGCATTTCGAAGGCGTTTGAACACTTCTGTGAGGCGAGAAATGTGTTCATGGATTGTTGGGGAATATACGATAATGTCATCCATGTAAACAAGACATCTCTCGTTCTGGATGCCCATGAGGATGTTATCCATGACCCTTTGGAAGGTGGAAGGGGCGTTTTTAAGCCCGAAGGGCATACGGACGAACTCATAGTGGCCGTTGTCTACGCTGAAGGCACTTTTCGGGATGTCTCTTGGATCTATCTCAATCTGGTGAAACCCAGATGCTAGGTCCAATGTGGTAAAGTATTGACACTTGCCTAATTGATCTAAGAGGTCTGAGATGTTTGGTAAGGGGTACTTATCTCCTACAGTTAACTCATTGAGTTTCCTGTAGTCAACGACTACCCGCCATTTCTGCTTACCTGACGCATCGAGTTTTTTAGGGACGACCCACACAGGGGACGACCAGGGGGAACTCGAGTGACGAATAATATTTTGATCTAACATTTTCGATACCTGCGTTTTGACCTCTTCTTTGTGTATCTGAGGGTATCGATACGATTTCGTAAATGTTGGTTTCGCGTCGTTGGTGTCTATTACGTGTTTAATTTCGTTAGTGAAGGTTAGTTGGTCACCTTCGAGATAAAAAATGTCCGCGTATTCTAAACAAAGTTGTGTTATTAGTTCGTTTTCTTCTTCATTTAAGTGGTCCAGGCGAAGTTGGTTCTTTATTTCGTATTGTCTGTCCACAAAATGTTGAAGGTTTCCTTCGCCTATTTTATTTAGTGAGAAATTTTGGATTGATTCTAATTTTATGTTTGAAAGATTAACGGTTTTGGGTATTGCATTTGCATTTAATATTGAGGTAATAAATTCACCTTTGTCGTTTATTCGGACTATTGCGTTAGGGAGTCTTACTTTGTCTACTTCGGTAGCTATCAGTATAGCTTCCGTGTTAGTTAAATGGCATTTAAGTTTGGTAATTTGTTCAGTACGTGGTTCAACTGAAATAATATTTGAGATGTTGCGAGTAGTATCTTGAATGTCTGGGTTTGGGTAGTTTTGTATGTCTGATAGACACTGGTCTGTGACTTTATGGATGGGAATTGTTTTGAAGTTAGTTATAAATTTCTTGTTTTTTATGTCCACTATGCAATCATAGTGTTCTAAGAAATCAGAGCCTAGGAGTCCATCGAATTCTATATCGAGATCGTATACATAAATTTTGAATGGTTCATTATTGTCAAAGGGAATAAGAACGGCTTCGTTAATAGTTATTTTTTGATCGGTTATGCCCTGGATTGTAATATTTTCCGAACATCTCCTGCTGTAGTTTTTACAAATTTTAGGTTTGAATATGGATAATCCCGCGCCAGTGTCGATTAATAGTTTATGCGTGTTAGTAGCGTCATAAATATAATATAAGTTTTTAGATTTGACAGACAACAAGGGACTTAAAGAAACTGTTGTTCCGGGAAGTTGAGATTTGGGTTGAAATTGTCTAGGTTCATTTTGCCAAATTGGGTTTGTAGTACTGTCATGCTGGAGTCTCCGGTTTTGTGATATGGTGGGTCCGATTGGGCACGCGGGCCTGATCGAAAATCCTGATTGTATGCAGGGGTTGTGTCGAAAATCGGTTCTTCTGTATAACAATTCTCGGAGGGACTATTAGCAGTATAATAATCCTCATTAGTATTGTCATATTCCGAAGTATTAGCAGTATAATAGTTCGGACTCGTATAGGGATCATTATCCGTATAATATCCTTCATTGATATTTTCGTAAGGGTTATCAGAAGAATAATAATTTTGAATCTGTTCCGGGTTTTCAGGTTCAATATTTTGGTTCAAATGAAGCGTTCTTCTGTTTACATTTGGCTTGTAATAGTTAGGATTTGGTTGAATCGCGGGAGGTCTTGCATTGTTAAAGTTTGGATTTGGTGTAATAACTGGTGGTCTTTGTTGCTGAAAGTTTTGTGAATGTCCGGGGTTCTGACCGTAATAGTTGGGTTTTTGTTGTTGGAAATTTTGCGAATTTCCAGGATTTTGGTTATAGTAGTTAGGTCTGGGATAATTTTGGGAGGTACCAAAATTTGGTGGGCGAAGATTTTGTTGTTTTTGACGACAATCGTTAGCGACATGTCCTACGCGTTTGCAAAACGAACATTGTTTTGAATTTAAGAATAAATTTGGGTTGCGCATAGGAGTAGTAGCACTATTATTGCTTTTTGTGTTTCAAAATAATTTAATTGAAGCTCTTTCCGAACTCTCGTTATTGCTGTTAACATATCCGCAGGATCGCTTGCCCTAACAACCTGCGCGATTTTGGGTTCTAGTCCTGTAAGTATTTAGAACCATACCTTCGGTTAATTGTATTTGCGCTTGTTTTTGTGCCAGCGTTAATCGTTGTTTGTGGACGGAAGCATGCATTTTCGCTTCATGAGTTTGTAGGCGCGCAATAAAAGTAAGCGGAGATTCACTAGGGAGCTGTCGCATCCTTTGTAAATCCTGTATTAGCGAGGTTAGATCTCTACTATCTCCGAAATGATTTTCTAACAGAGTCTTAATCTCTTCCCATGAAGTGGGATTTCTAGAGTTCACTAGTTCAGCTGCGCGACCTTTTAATTTATTTTTTATATGAACAGTTAACAGTGCCGTTTGATTGCCAATTGACATCTCATAAGCAGTTCTACATGAATTTAAAAATGTATTTAAATGTATTTGATTACCGTCATATTCGGGAACGATTGAGAATATTTCGTTCAATCTATATGGTTCAATAACTTCTGGTTGCAATTGGTTTGGTTGTTGTTGTTGTTGTTGAGCCATATTTCTAGTAGTTACTGGTATAAACTAATTTGAATTTGGAAGGCTTAGAGTTATTTTATTTATAATATAAGACAACAGAACTTTTCCTTCCACGAGTAATACGTGCAAGAAATGGCACGAATATTAATTTAACTAAATTTTGCACTTAAATAATTAGATGATTCAATAAGTACTTACACGTAAATCTTCATTTATAGACGTTGGTCCTTTCCTGATCAAGGGATTAGAATCCGCCACCTGCTGTCAAAGGTATCCTTGTTCCGGCGATCCTTTTCCTGAAGTTAGGTCCTTTTTGGGATGCTCCTTGTTCTTCGGGGAGGTTTTCGTCAGTTAGGCTTTTCCACCAGGTGTTTGCCGGATCCTACCGACTGCGCCAATTTTATATCACTCAAAGTTAAAATCACTTTTTAAAAAATATTTATTTTCCACTCTTACAACAATTATTTATTTGAGATTGGTTACAAACAATTATTTATTTGACATGGATTACACTTTAACAATTTATATAATATAAGATACGTTCGGTACCATAATAAAAAGATAACTGAGCTGCGGTGTCAGTGTTGGTTATATTTATAACATAATATTGTTAACGCGGCATAGGCATTCTCAGAATTAATGCTATACCAGCGTTTCACATGAGTTTGTTTTGTCGAGGAAGCTGTTATCGTTAATATATCACATATCCAGATAAGGATATCGAATTACTTTATGATATACGGAACGATATATCTCTTATAAGGTATATGTGATTTTGGTATATAACATATATATATATATATATATATATATATATATATATATATATATATATATATATATATATATATATATATATATATATATATATATATATATCTATATTTGGAGAAAGAAATATTCTGTTTTACATGAAAATTGTTTAAGAATTCTTTAAAGCCCTCAATTAAGAGCCGTTCAGAATGCTCGTGTTATTAATTTTCCTTAAAAATAACTCGACAGATTTAAAATTACTTAACAATATAATTATACTAAACAGTTTCCAACATCAAAACAATCTACTATCGACTATAGAATAGAGAAAAACTCTGAATGTAAAATTATCAAGGCACACTTGATTTCTTTGGAAATGTTAATGTTGAAAATGTATGATTACCTTTTAGAGAAGAACTTCAAAATTCAGTGAATTCATGATTGATCCAACTGACAACAGCTGTAATAAATTAAATGTCACAGCATTAGCAGTAAATTGAACATAAACTGTGTTTTCGAAGGCACTTTTTTTAGTTTTATGCTATTACGTGACGTCCACAATCATATTTATCCCAGCACATCAGGTCTGTCTCGCACACCTTACAAATTATTATAGCACCATTATAGAATAAATCCGGGAATTCACTGATAAATTTATTCACTTTGTCAGCATATAACTGTTTTTACCCTTGTGCACGTTTGTAATATTTTATTATTAAATTGATATCAATAATAAATTACAACAAATAAAATTGTCAACAATACAACAACATAAAATACTACGGAGAGAAATAAATTAGCGTGTAAACACTACGACATGCAACAATAGACTAGTCTCACGGCTCGTTTCGACTTGTCCGCCAGCCGGTCATTGTCTCACCAGATATCGATCTACCTGTTGTTGCACCACTGAATAGCCGCACGACTTGCTAACTCTACTCATGAGGCATTATTTAAACTTTCGCAAGTAAGTTAGTCTTATAGTTTAAATTTTATTAGACAATAACGCTCGTCCTCATGTAGCACATGTTGTGGTTGATGCCCTCCAAGACCTGTAAATCAACTGATTACCGCTTGCTCCACTTTCTCCAGACCATCGAGCACATGTGGGATTCCCTCCAAAGACGCTTAAACAATCATATGCCTAGGCCAATCACCGTTTTCGAGCTTTGGGAGACCCTAAATTAGGGACCACGAGAAGTTTTCCTTTAATTTTTTTTTACGTTTTCTGCATCTTCACTTTAACACTATTTTTTTTTAATGAATTTCATAAAATGAATTAAAATTTAGTTCTTAATTAAGATTTTGGTTATTAATTAAGATATCAATGAAATATTAGTTAAGATTACAATGAAAAATTATTTTTTTGTGCAAATTATATTATATAGCGATATCCATATTTAGTTTTGAGTATGTAATACTATTACATGCTCAGTACTACATTGAGAGTCCAAATTCCATTTTCATATCTATAATGGCTTAATTGTTATGCTTTGTAAAAAGAGGGATCACCCTGTAAATTTAACGGTTTGTGACATGGGTTATCTTATTGGTGACTGCTGAAGAAAATCATAGATATATTTGACTAAAACATCTGTCGGAGTTAGCTCTAGTATATTTTGTAAAAAAAAACAATTACCTCCTTCTATGTCGCATAGAATGTACATTACGATTCAAAAGTGTATTTTAAAATTGTAAACACTAATTACAGTATTTTTTAAACCGTAAGATAAAGCTGCTTGCATTTCAATTTATTTTTTTGGTATAATTTGTAATTCAAAAAGGTTCTATATATTTAAACGAACTAATTAGAAATGAACTAGATGGTTTTATTCGAGCTGAAAGAAAAAAGTTCAACAATGAAAACAGAATACATTTACATATAAAACAGCGACGGAAAAATTACAAAACTTTGCGATTTAAATAAATGCAACGTTCATTAAACTGCTTTAACACAAGTGCAATTAAATAAATTAATATACCCACTAGAAAATATTTACATGTTAATTGAATAATGTTTAAGAGTGAGCAAATTTTATAGACATAAGTTTGCTTCAAAGTTGTTACAAGGATGTCAACAGGTTGACAACTTAATAAATAATACTTTCAATTATTAAATGAATTTTCACAATTTCTTTAAATCAATTTAGACCTTTACTGATATTTTTCCAACTGTGTTCTCAGAAAATTATGAGCAACAATTTTTGTTACGGGCGACATATTAATTGCATAAGAGTTTTAAGTATGTGGAACAAATACACATTTAAAAAACCATATGTACATATACACGGTGATCGGCCATAAATTCACTCCTATTATTTAATAAAAATTGGTAACAATATATTTCATTATATCAAAATCAATAAGATAAGTGATAAGATAAGATATTCTTTATTTATCTATAGATAGATAGTATGTACATAGAAAAAAATAGATATAAAAATAATACCTACCTACGTTGATAAAAATAATAGTTACAAACTAGTACTAGTTTACATAATATAGACAGAATATAGAGAAAAAAAAACAAACCTTAAGCAACATCAATTTGGCTGATATGCATTATCTTTTACAAAACATAAAAGTTGACTCTTAAATTGGTTAACGATATTACTAGTCTTAATTACGTGAGGAAGAAGATTGAATTGTACAACTGCTTTGTGGAACACACTTCTCATTGTACTACTCCTTGAAGTTCTTTTAACATAATAGTTATTTGCACTAGCCGTTTGTGTGTTACACATGTATACGTCTGTAACAGGCAACAATTGTCGTGTGAGATATTCCGGTAAGATGTTATTAATCTATTTGAATATAAATGTCATAGTTTGGAAGAAGAGGAACTGTTAAACTATTTTAATGTATTAAGCATTAACTGACTGCTAGTGAGGCGGTTTCAACTTAGTATTATTCGCATTGCCTTATTTTGGAGAACCTGGAGTCTATTAAAATTTGTACAACTTGTATACAACATAGAACAGCAACAAAGAAAATGAGGTAGTATTAAAGTACTATACAGTTTGTTTAGTAGTAGTTGATATAAATTGAGCCACTCTGATAAAAACTCCGATCTTTTTCACGACTTTCTTTGATATATATTCTATATGTTTGTTAAATTTCAGTTCATGATCAATTATTAGGCCTAGTTACTTTATTTCCTGAATTTTAATTCATTTACTTTTATTCTATTGATCTTAAATTTTTTCTGTCAATAATTTTAATTCAAAATTAACAGCACTTATCATTTCCTTAAAATTTGTACTCTCATAGTAAATAAGAGGGTCATCAGCAAAAAGATGGATTTTAAATGTTTGCAACACATTGCCAAGGTCATTAATATAAAAAATAAATAATAATGGACCTAGTACATTACCTTGAGGAACCCCAAAGTTGTTTAACTTGGGTTCTGATAAATTCCCATTCATTTTTGTTACTTGGTACCTATTTGTTATATAACTTGTAATCCAGTCTATAACGGTGTTCTCAAATCCATATCTCTTTAGTTTTAATAGTAGTATATTACGTTCAATTGTTTTAAAAGCACGCTTAAGATCAATGAAAACTGCGCAAATCCCAACTCCTGCTATCCAACAACTGCTTCCAATCTGAAATTACTAATTGCAAAGCCGTTTCACATGAACGTTTACCACGAAATCCCAATTGATATGTGCATAGAATATTATTTGAATTTATGTACTTGATTACTTGATCATAAACTATTAATTCTAAGATTTTTTTCACAAAAACGCAACATATTTGCTGGTCTTAACTGCTCGGCCAGATTCGTATTGGGTATTTTTGGTATAGGTACCACTACAGATGTTTTAAAATATTCAGGCATAACACCCTTTTCCAGACTCAAATTAATAAAATTTAAAAAAAGGATACCCTATTATGTGAAAAAGATTTTTTATGATATCACGTCCGATTTCATCAGTGCTATATTTTTTCTTTGTTTAGTCACTATTTTATTTAGATCTTGTAGGGTTATAGCATTAAATGATGTCATGCTAGAATTTACACCCGGTATAGATTCATTAATTATATCAATATCGACATCATCTGTCCCTATGCTTATGGTAATACTCTCAATACTACTTACATAATATTAATTCAATACATCCGCTAAGTCGTTATTATATATTACTCCATTACAGTTCAAACTTTGCAAAGCGTGTTCCCTGCTTTTTTTTCCAACTAACTGCTTTAAGCTTTTCCACATTAACTTTTGATTTGACTTATTACTATCTATAATTCTATCATAAAATATTGTTTTCGCTTCCTTGATAACTTTTACAGTATTGTTTCTTGTCGGCTTGTAGTAATTCCAATCCTCATCCTCGCGTGTAAAAACAAATCTTTTGTAAGCGCTATTTCTATTTGCAATAGCTTTCCGACACATCATCTAACCATCTATTTTCAGCTACGTTTCCTTTAATATTTTTTTGGTGTTACTATATTTATTATATCTAATATGTTATTTACAAATGTCTGACTAACAATATTTACATCTGTGCAAGAACATTCCCATTCCTTTTCAATTAACAAATCTGTCATTTCATCAAAATTGATCCGAGATCTAATTTCCTTTGTTTGATATTTTGATAAATCCCTACTATTTTCTACTTTTACATGAATTATTTGAATCATCTGTTATCATATAATTTTGTTCTACATACGCATTTATTGTATAATCATTACTGACAACAAGATCAATTATGCTACTAGAATTACTTCTTACTATAGTAAAATTTTGTATAAACTGTTTCATGCCATAATTCTCAATATTTTCTTTTTTACATAATATTTTTTGGAAAAATCAATATTAAAATCACCTGTGAGTTTTATACTATGTGTATTATTTTTGTCAACATAGCCATTGCAAAAACCTATTAAGAAAAATTGTTATATTACCATTAGGCGATCTACCCACTTGAGATTAATTATTTTGCGGACGGTTTCAAATAAAAAAAAGAGCAACATATTCAAAACAATAAATGGCAGATATATAAAGTTTCATAATTTTGAAACCAGAATAAATAACGAATTCAAATTTTAAATGAAATTTAAAAAGAGTGATTTTATCTTTATATTTCCTCTAATTTAAAACATACATGTTTTTTTATAATATAGATTTATTGGGGTCACAATAAAATAAAGAAGGTTTAGTGCCATATCCAAAAAAAAAAAAAACAACTATGCAGCTACGGACACGTGTTTCGGAGTTATTGTCCCTCATCAGCTTAGCGTAGCTAAAGAATTGGATCTAGGATGGGATAGATCAGGAACAAGAACTAAAATAAAGCTGGAAAGTACAGTACACAGTACTCAATTAGTGCCTTCATGTTCCCATGTGCCACAATTGGGGCCTCAATGAGCACAGTCAACACACAGAGCTCTATGTGAACTGCCCCTTTTCCACCTGACAAATACTTCGAAACACGTGTCCGTAGCTGTATAGTTGTTTTTTTGGTGATATGGCACTAAACCTTCTTTATTTTTCTTAATGTTCTTGTTAAAATCTTTGAGGAAAATTCTATCACTCAGTTTTTGAAATTAATTTTAAAATGCTTTCATAAATGACCAAGATAAGGGGGTGTGAATTTATAGACGACACGACGATCAGGGTGTCTAAAAAATATGGTGTTAAATTGGTACGGTAGCTTATTCAGGATAAATAATAAAGAAATGTCAAGTAAAATTCTTTCTAATATCAGCCGTTAAAAATATACACGGTGTGTACGCCTTGCAATTCCTATGGTTATGCTTCATTTAAACGAGCTATTCATCGAACATCACTGTTATCCAACATAACGCATGTAGCAAAGATTTTGGAAAATGTAGTAAACGAAAAAATATATGAACATTTGTTTGAACCAAATTTAATTTCGAATTTAGAAATAGAAAATATTTTAATTTTTGTCAGTGTCATAACATATTTTTTTGTAATAATTATTGTATGACTTTTACTGCAATTGAGCCACTAGTTAGAATATTTATACAAAAAGTTTTGAAATAATGAAAGTCTACCAGCAAAACATACTCACTAAATTACGTAGCGGCATCTTACATAATTTCGAAAAAGGTCGACACACTTTACCATTTAACCAGAGGTCGACCAATCGGATAGGACGTAAAACCAGGGTTGGATTTAGGAGGTTCTGCATCAGATTTGCATGCATATATGAGACAATATCTTACTATGAATTTTTTTTTTTGTAAATTCGGTATTGTAGCAGAACACAAAGAAAATACCAACCATGTGTTATTCTCCATAATAGCAAACTTACTAGATTAGTCTCCATATCTATTTCATTTACCTAAGGTCAACGGTTTATTTATTTGTCTAACCTCACTTTACGAATCAGAGAACAAATAAATGGTGCGAACTGGTCATTCTAAGCACAGATGAAGATCCCACAGATCTCTTATCTCATCTACATGTTAATCAATGTGTTCTGTCAATTTTGTATTCTATGATCAATGACCGCTAATTTGAACTCAGGATACCTGTAACTTTTAGCACCAAGGTTTGAAACTGCAACAATAGATGGCGGGATCAGTAGTAAAATTATTTTAATTTAAAATGAGGATTAACGATTCCTGGTAAGTTTTTTATAAGAGTTCTTATGCTGTTTCGGATAAGAAATAGACTTTTTGAGAGACATTTGCTGATGAGAGCTTGATCAACTTATTTAAACTTTGCAACTTGTGGAGAACCTTTTGGATTCCCAATTTTTCTATTGCATAGAAAAGTGTGTCCTGGTCTTTTAAGGTAATTATTGTACACTGTTTGGTTTGTCTTAAAATTATTTATTGTGTTGTAATTTTATACATTTGCTCTGAAATAAGTTATTTGTCACTTGTTAAATTATTATGGTGAAAGGTGTCTTAATTGTTAAATATTATGAATGTGTAATTGGCTTTATTATCTTTTAAGGTGCAAAAGTTTAAAATAAAACAAAAGCCTCCGAAATTAATGTTTGACTACCAGCCCGGACTCACTCAGCTAGCCGTTACGTTACAGTATTATCAAAAGTTGATAAAGTTAATTTATCATAAACACTCATTCGAAGAGAACTGGAGGTATAGGGGGGATGTACTTAACACTAAACTAACACACACAAGTATTTTCACTGCCGGTTACAAGAATAGAAGTATATTATTAATATCTGAAAAACTTTCTTTCACTAGATATAAAATTATCAACATTAGGGTAGCACCCCCTATTAGTTTATGCAATCTTATGAAGCACATGTGCTAAACATCTTACATGAAGTATATTCTGATGTTTTCTTCAAAATTCTTCCAGCAACTTTCAAATAATTCACTCCGTCGGTCGGTAAGAAATAATAAGAACTTCTTTATTTTCTGCATATTTCTCGCCCCAAAACTCTTGTATCCGCTCATTAAACAATTTTCCTCCAGTGCACCCACCAAAATATTCGCTACCTTAAACTTCCAAGCATTGGTGGTTTATGGTTTTCTGAGGAAATATGTCTATTAATATTTGTGTTGTATGACCACGAAATTGATTTGTCACATCTAGTGTAATACAATTGTCTACCATTAAATTGTAAATCGGCAATATCGCGAATCAAAGAATTTACTGTAGCCTCCGTCGGTTTAGTACATTGCGACATTTCATCTGGGCGTTTTTAGTACCTGCGTCCAAATGAATCCACGTTGTGCAAGATACCGTTTGATCGTGTTATGTGTTTTCTTCCGTCCACGCAGTAACGTCAATTACTGCAATTTAAAAAAATCCATTATGCATTAAGTTTTTTATTTAATATAGTGCATTCCCCGACAAAACTAAGTTACGCATTAACATTGTAAAATTAGATAAAATGCATGACTTTCTTTTTGTAGTTTGGGAATGTTTCAGTAGGTGTTTACAATATATTATATCATCTGTAAAAGTCATCCCTGGAATTCGATCAGTAAATCCGACCTTTGCTTTTAACGCAGTTGATATTAGAGAAAATATTTGTTTTCTCCAAGATTTGTCCTAAATGATCTACCACATCAATTTGGCACCATAGTGATTTAAACACCCTGTATAAATATTTTCTTGTTAATAAGAATGAAATCAAATTTTCATTTTGTCGAGACTGTTATAATATGCAGGTGAAATATGAAACGTAAGTAATAATTTGCTGTCATTTTTATTTATCTATCGCGAGCTAAGCTGATTGTTCACTAATTTATGAAGCTTCGTGACACTGATTCATTAAGAATGTGCATACATATTGACTTGAATAGCGAAGTGAATAAGAATTCTAGAATAATTAATTTTAATTATTACAATTTAAAATAGCACATAATACAGGGTATCCCACGACGAACTGCGGCGATCGATATCTCGAAAAGTAGACATTGGAAAATTTTGAAAATTTTGTAGTAAACTAAAGTCGACGGGGGGCAACTCGGCTAAAATATTTTCAAGATGGTTATTTGGTTATACCGGAAGTAGATGTCAACTTGCTTATTTTAAATGGGACACCCTATATGTTATTACATTTTTGAATTATATGCAAATTTCTAGGCCGATGTTGTGTATCATGTCCTATCCCTAAGTCTTTCCGTTTTTGACATATTTCAATTCTTATGTCAAAAAGGACGTTTGCACGCACTAAAAGAATTATAAATTTTTCCTATAAGGAAGACTTTATTATTTAATTTGGGTTAGATTATTTGTTGGAAAAGACCTACTTTAATAGAGTTTTTATAATATTTTGATAAGTATTAATACAGAGTGTTCAAAAAATAAGAATGAAAATGAAATTGAGAAAACTGTCAAAAATCAATTTTTTCAAATGGACACCCCCAATTTTTATAATCTTATCTTATTTACCATTAAAAATAAGGGTAAGTTTGTGTATGGATGTCTATTCCGAAAATTTTTAGTTTTTGAAATATTGCCAATTCAATATTTTTATATGGGAATTTTGCTATGTATTTTAAGTTCAATTACACTTAGTTGGCTATGACGGCGTTGGGTGCTAAACAAATGTATGTAGCTCTTATTTACCATTTGACAAGTATTAATTATCATGCCGGAGCGCTTAAATTATACGCACGAGGATTATTTAAATTTGTTTATAATCTATGGAGAATGTAACAAAGTTTTATCAAGAACATGTGAAATATTTGCTAATAGATATCCAGAGAAACAAAAATCGTCTCCGAACAGTATTAAACGAACAATGGAGAATTTCAAAAATTTTGGCACCGTAAAGGCAACAATTCATAAAATAAAACCAATTGTCAATGATGAAAATATCGAAATTGCTATTTTGGGATATTTTGCGGCATATCCTATGACATCTTTAACACAAGTGGCCTTACAAATCGGAATCTCCAAGACCACTATTCACAGAATTCTTTTGAAACACAAGTACCATCCCTATTCCATTTCTACGGTTCAACATCTAAAGGACATTGATTTGGCCAGAAGAGTTCACTTTTGCGAATTTATTTTAACAATGTTACAAGATGACTTTCGATTTTTGGACAACATAATTTGGACTGTCGAAGCAAAATTTACGAAAAATGGCCTTTTCAACCGACATAATTCCCACTTTTGGTGTGACTCAAATCCCCAAGCCGTGAGATTGCGAAATTATCAAGAAACTTGGCGATTTAACGTGTACTGTGCTGTGAGAAATGATGGAGTCGTAAAACTACATTTTCATGAAGAAAACTTAAATGGTAATGAATTAATACTTACATAATTTCTTTTTTTCAAATTACGTATCAATTTTTTTTTTTAGGAGAAGGATATTTAAATATATTACAAGATGTGGATAATGAATATTTGAACAATTTACCGCTAGCTGAACATAGGCAAATATTTTACCAACACAATGGCGCCCCACCACACAACAGCTTCCTAGTTAACAACTTCTTGCAAGAAACTTTTTAGAGGATTGCTAACAATGGACCATTTCTGTGGCCTCCTCGTTCACCTGATCTGTCTGTCCTAGACTATTTTATATGGGGAACAATAAAAGATATGGTTTATTTACATCCAGTCACAACAATGGAAGATTGTCAGGCAAGAGTAAGGAATGCTTTCGAAAGGTTATCTCCAGGTTCTATTAGAGCGGTCACCCATGACGAAGTAATTCGGAGGTGCGAAAAATGTTTGGAAGTTCAGGGTGGACACTTTGAACACTTATTAAAATAAAATGTTTTCCTGAGTATAAGTAGTTATACTGTTAGTATTTTATGTAAGAACCTTTTGTTTCTAAGTTATATTTATTTAATTATTTTATGAATTGTTGCCTTAACGGTGCCAAAATTTTTGAAATTCTCCATTATTCGTTTAATACTGTTCGGAGACGGTTTTTGTTTCTCTGGATATCTATTAGCAAATATTTCACATGTTCTTGATAAAACTTTGTTACATTCTCCATAGATTATAAACAAATTTAAATAATCTTCGTGCGTATAATTTAAGCGCCCCGGCATGATAATTAATACTTGTTAAATGGTAAATGAGAGCTACATACATTTGTTTAGCACCCAATGCCGTCATAGCCAACTAAGAGTAATTGAACTTAAAATACATAGCAAAATCCCCATATAAAAATATTGAATTGGCAATATTTCGAAAACTAAACATTTTCGAAATAGACATCCATACACAAACTTACAGTTATTTTTAATGGTAAATAGGATAAGATTATAAAAATTGGGGGTGTCGATATGTAAAAATTGATTTTGACAGTTTTCTCAATTTCATTTTCATTCTTATTTTTTAAACACTCTGTATTGATACTTATCAAAATATTGTAAAAACTGTATTAAAGTATGTCTTTTTCAACAAAGAATCTAACCCAAATTAAATAATAAAGGCTTCCTGATAGGAAAAATTGATAATTCTTTTAGTGCCTGTAAACGTCATTTTTGACATAAGAATTGAAATATGTCAAAAACGGAGAGACTTAGCTATAGGACATAATACACAAAATCGGCCTAGAATTTTGCGTACAATTCAAAAATGTAATAATATATAGGGTGTCCCATTTAAAATAAGCAAGTTGACATCTACTTCCGGTATAACCGGAAGTGCCACCATCTTGAAAATATTTTAGCCGAGTTGCCTCCGTCGACTTTAGTTTAACCCCAAATTTTCAACATTTTCCAATTTCCACTTTTCGAGATATCGATCACCGCAGTTCGTCGTGGGACATCCTGTATATTACAAACTGTGCTAAAAAGTAACGAAGTCAACTTTTATTTCAATCAAATTAAAATTATTTGTACAAAGTGATGATACTTTTAAAGAACAATAAACTTACATACATATATTTATTTTGTTTAGTATTGTGGTTTAAATATCCATATTCGGTACTGTAAGTAATTTTTTCTTTCATTTAACATCTTATGAAGAAAAAATAAATGTATAGTTAATACAACACATCTGTAAACGTAACATCGTTTCTTAAATAAAGCCATAAGATTTGTTTTTTTTGAAAAACCCTAAAATGAATTACAATATGAAGAGAAATTAAACTGTGTAATATGTATTTCCAGAAACTATACATAAAAGTAATAAAAGAAAATTATGATAACATTAAAAACTCATAAAGCACCAGGACTTCATAATATAGCAATGTATATATACACTATACAGCGTGGGGCAATAGTGCGGCCGACTTCGATATGTCGAGTTCTATGATAGCTAGAAACTTGATTTAATAAACTAGACAAAGAAGTCTATAACCGGAAATTATTTTCGAATATACAGCGTGAGCCAAGACGATTCTACAGGGTCAACGAATATTTTTTTTAAATAGAATGCATTGTATATCAGAACATTTTTTGAATCCTCTTTGTGGAGTCCTTGCACTATTGTATTATTATTAACTCTCTCCCAACCACTTGGATGTAATGATTTTTTTTTGTTGAAATTATGCCATTTACACGTGTATATTAAAAAAAATCATTACAGTCACAATTATCGATTTTAAGAAAAAATATGTCAGTATCAGTTATGAGACATCTGTGTGATGGCACTCAGTCATATTTACTTCCTAAAAGGTGGCCAAAAATAATTTTTAAATTCACAACTATTTGAACTGAATTATCCCATTTTTTTCAAATGGAATAACTTGTATATTTTTTAGACGACGTGATGTAGAATTGAAAAACGAACATTTTTTGTACGTACATCCCTATGGCTATTTGTATCCTTTTTGGATTTATTGAACAATAACTGCAAAATTCAGCAATAAAAATATATATATTTTTTTGTAGAATCGTCTTGGCTCACTCGGTATATTCGAAAACAATTTCCGGTTAAAGAATTTCTTGTCTAGTTTACTTATGTTTTTAAATTAAGTTTATAGCCATCATAGAACTCGAGATATCAAAGTCGGACGCACTGTTGCCCCACCCTGTGTGTTAAAAGAAATATAAAAATTTATCACAAAACCCTTATGTTACGATTGTATAAGAAACAGAAAAATTGGTAGGGATTATATTCCTAAAGCGTTTAAAACAGCCCTAATTAAACCTGTATTTAAAAGTTGATACAGAATAGAATTTGGTAATTATAGGCCTATATCGTTAATATCTAGCATAGCAAGAATCATGAACAGCTATGAAAAATATGACTCGCTATCTAGAGAAAAATAAAATTTGTATAACTTCCAGTTTGGCTTCAGAAAATCAAGATTCATAAATAGGGCTGTCAAAAATGTTCCGTGGGACAGTGGCGTACATGAAATTAACTAATACGAGAAACAATAAACTGTTACAATTTATAACAATGTATGTAAAATTTACCCTCTTAACTAGCTTGATGAACTACCTTGCTTATCATAAACTGGAGAAGATGTGTAGCCATTTTGCAGCATCAGGTATGTTTCTATGGTTGCCTCCATGAGTGCTGTTCGCTTTGGTGAAAATATATTCTTATATTTTGAAAACGACCGTTCGACATCTACTGATGTAATACACGCATACGTAAAATAGTCTTTGAATGCACTTAAAGGATCTGGGACTGCACCATCACATATTTGTCTTAATTTGGTAAAACCGGTGTCTTTATTAAACACACTTGCGAACTTTTCTTTAACGCGATCATTTGTTGCGTCATCTATGGCGTGTAGCAGTAGATTTACTTCGTTCACTATTTGCAGTGACTCCGCGAACGACAACGCCTGTTTTCTAATTTTTTTATGCTTTCAGGTAATGGTTTATAGGCCTGCTGATGGCCGCAGTGGAAGGTTTACTGAAATCCACTCACAACAAACCTAACCTAACCTAACCTAATGGTTTATAGTTCCTCGCATTATTTTTTAAAGCTGTTCAACGGAAATATCTTCGAATTTTGTCTGGCTTTCCTTAATAGCTTCAGCCTCATCTGGATTGGATTGTAGTATCACAGCTTTTATTTGTTGGAAATATTCAGCATAATAAAAAGCTGCCTGCAACCATGTTCCCCAAGGTGTAAGAATCGGCCATGGTGGTTCAGGAATACCGGGACACTTGCTATGAAATGCACGTAGACATTTAGGAGATTTAAGAAACACTTTTTTTGTACTTGCTATTAATGCATCTACCTCTGGAAAACCTTTTCGAATAGTTTCTGCCACAAGATGTAAAGCATGCACTTTACACGTAACATGTATAAACGTACAACCTTATTCTTGCAAAGAACAGCCTACCAAACGCATTGTCACGGCGCCATCAGTCACAAACATCAACATTTGACTTTTTGTCAGTTCAAATTTTTCTAACGTCTCCAGCACCACCCTGGCAATTGTTTCGCTAGTACACTGACTTAGTCTTTTGCTAGCTAGTAACAGTGGAACTGTCGGTTTCAGAGGGTCCAGTACACGTACTATAACATTTAAAATAGAATTTTTTTTACAGTCTGTTGTCACGTCAACAGATAACCACAGCCGTGTATTTTTTAATTCACATTTCATCTTATTTACCATGTCTACGTGTACAGTTGATAGATAGTTACATAACGTTGTGCGTCTTGGTAACTTCCCTGGGCATTGTATTTATTCCAGAACTCTCGAAATGGTTGTTTATCGAGTATGTGCAGCGGAACATCACAGGCAATCAGCATTAATAGTTAATCAAACATAAACTGAGTTGTCGAAGGCATGCCATTTTTTTTATTTTTTTGGTGTACACTATTTACGTGAAGTGCACAATCACGCTTATCTCAGCACATCAAATGTTTCTCACACACTTTACAAATTATTTTAGCACCATCATAGAACAAATTCGGGAATTCAGCTATGAATTTATTCACTTTGTCAGCAAATGACCGTTTTCTATCCCTGCGTACATCTGCCATGCTTTATTATTAAATTAATATCAACAATACAGTGCAACAAATAAAATAAAAACACAAAAACAATATGCAATACGCCCAAGTGACAACGTGTACACAACTCGAAAGGTAATAGTTATAATAGACTGGACTGGAGAAAGAGTTTCGCGGTTAAGTGAATGCCGGCGACAGTAAGTACATCTGTACTCTACGACCATGATATACGTAAACGATTTGCAGCTTTATTCATAAATATGCAATTTATAGTTAACGTTAAATACTTATATAGCATTTGATAATAGTAAACTAGCTATTTGCATCTTCATGAATCTGATTAAAAACTGTGACACAGTCACTCTTCTGTTGCAGGCTCTTCCATAAGTAGATTTTAAAAGAAGAGCTTATGAGATAATGAAAAATTATATAACTGACAAACAATATATTAAAATAAGAGACCATACAATCATTACAAGAATACGGTGTTCCTCAAGGTACCATTCTTGTACCTATCATATCCAGTATTTATCTGATTCATCTATTCTATCAGAACTCTGTTAGTTTTTTAGATGACACGGCCATACTATAGAACGATAATTCTCTATTAAAAAACTGAAAGATTTTAAAAAGTTACGCAATGATTCCATTTGAAGCTTTTACATGTTAATTTAAGGGCTAATAAATATAATTAACGTACACTTTTGAGTATCTCAATTAATGTGATTATGACGTTTGTAACTGATACATTAATAATTGACATTTCTAAACCAATAAGAATAACCTTAGAGGAGAAAATAGAAATAAATCATCATTTAAGCTAGAAGTTTGTGCTACATACCAGTGGCGGTTCGTGGGTCAATAGATAGGGAGGTCAATTAGAAAAGTTTACTGTATTACCTACCTTTTAAAGTGATTTAAATTCCAAGTCGATCCTCCGGTCTTTTTGAGATGCAAAGTGGTCAATTACTTTTTCATTAAAGTATTTTATCTTCTTTATTAATGCCCTTTCTATGGTAAGCATAGCTAAAGAAGATAACCTTTCCTGACCCATGGTATTTCTTAAAAATGTTTTTATTCTTTTTTAAGGTGGAAAAACAACGTTCACTTTCGACGGTAGTCATAGGGAGAGTACACAAGATTTTTAACAGATTTTTAACACTTTCAGTAAAAGTATTGCACAAATTATTGTTAGTAAAAAACTGTAACAAAGCAACTGCACGTTCACTATTGGAAAAATCTTCTCGGCTATATAATACTTCTAATTCAGTTTTAAGTTTCAAATGATTTACTGGATACTCCGTTTTAACTAATTTAAACATATCTTGAGGAAAGCTTTTTTTTAAAATCTTTAAATCGATCTGCGTGGAATAACTGAGACACTGCTAATTGATTACTGAAGCCAAACCTGTTTTTGATCTCAGATGTAATTATATCACAAACTTCTAGTGAAATTCTCCTTTTTGATTCTTCCGTTTTACATCTCTGGGCAGGCTGCATGGATGTCTCCTCCAAATAGTTATTCAAAATTATATTTCTGATGTCTTCAATTTTACTATTAACAACGCCAATACACTTATTTACTGTTATGACATCAATATTACATTTTTGTAATTGATTGAACAATATATCACAATGAGGCATAACTAAATGAAAAAAATTTAACCAATAAAGAAAATGTTCATTTTGTAAGTAGTTCTTTTAAACCAATAGCTTGGTTTAGAGTGTTGTTTTCTGATTCATTTCAATGATTTTTTTCTAAACAATCTAATAATTCTGTTCGATAGGTATAAACAGTCTCTATGCACTTTGTATTAAAATTCCATCGTGTTGGAGCCGCTTTAGGTCATCTCACTTTAACAACATTATCTAACACGGCTGTTCTTTTTGGCGATTTTCCAAAGGATGAAGAAAACTATGTAAATTAGTAAAAAAAATTTTTATGCTTTTATCCTGACTTGATGCTTGTTGCAAAATTAAATTTAGTTGATGAGCGTAAGAATGAATAAAATTTGCTGAAGGAGTTTTTTTATTAATTTTGGCTTGTACACCTCCAAAAGCACCATTCATTATTGATGCTCCATCGTAACTTTGTGCTATCAATTTTTCAGGACTTTCATTAATTTTCAGACATACTAACTCTTTTAAAATTACATCTGTCAAATGCTGCGATGTCATTCCTTGAGGCTGAATAAATTTCCAAAATCTCTCACATTCAACACCGTCTAAGACGTATCTAAACACAAAAACTACTTGTACTTTATTCATAACCCAACTTATGTCCATCGTTCAGTTTTAATATATTTTGTACAACACTTATATTTAATAGTAAACACCAAAAACACTGTTTTACTTAATTTCACGAGAAGTAGAGATTTATTAATAAAATGTTCACAAATAAAAACATTAAAAACAACGCGACAGAATTTACCGACCAACGCGTATCTAGTCAGCATTAAGACTGCTGACTGGCGACTGCTCTACTAAACTTCGTGCGTTACCGTGTCAGGGTCGTCAGAAACATTGTCCCCGCCAGTGTTTTCTGTCTCTTTTGCTTTCTGACGATTCGCGCATAAGTCTATTTCACTTGAATTCGTTGTAAATTCGGTCCGTAGCTAGCTTTGAGGACACGTTGTGGATTGACCCAAGATTTTTAAATTCTATAAATGAATAATGTAATGATCTAGAAATATGAATAGTATTGTGCATAGAATGAACTAGAAACTTTAATATATTTTTTTAAGAATATTATAAATGTATATATTATATATTTTTTAAACTTCAGAAAATGAATAGCTCTATTTTTTTATTTGTATATGGGAGATCATTGACCAAATAACTCTATAGAAGATCCGCCAGTGTTACATACTGTACTTTTACATGAAAAGTTTAGGCGCTGACTGGTTTAGTTCTAAATATTTAAATTATAATTAGATAATCAAATTATAATTAGATAATCAAATTTAAATTATTAAACATTCAATACATCATATTGCGAAATATTGTAATACTTATTATTGTACATTATTTTACTGCATTTTGCATCGTTTGATCTTCATGTTGATTGACGATTGAAAACTCAAATTAAATTTCAATTTCGATTGGTGTAATTTTTCATGAATTTACAAAACGAATCTGAAATTATAAATTTATTACAATTGTTTATTATAGCATCATTATAATATATTATTTATCATTTAATATTTAAGCAGTTTCGCTATTAATTGTATGTTACATGAATATTACGCCATATGTAAATTTTTTTTGTGATAAATTACGTCTGAAACATGCACATGAAACTCTAAAATAATTGATTTTGAGCGTAATCCAATGTTACTAGTCTTCATTAAAAGTGGATACAGAGGCTTTAATGAATGTGAATTTGCGCTGAACAAGTTATTAAACATGTATGGTCGTCCGCGTATTTGAACCCTTTTCAAAGGCACGTTCAGCTGAACATATACACAATTTCAGTCCAAATCTAGATGTTTTAATATTCACTCCAACGACACTAGACAAAAATATATTTTGACGTTTTAAATGGCGATGGATACATTAAAACTTTATTATGCTGAAAAAGAATTGTATACAACGAATAAGGAAATATATTATGTTAAACAACGCTAATGGTTATGTAGCAATATTTGTCCATTAAATTATTTGTCCACGCATTTTTTTTTATTTTATTTTATTTTATTTTACACCACCCAACAGAACAAATTCCATTTACGGGAACAATACGCAATATTAAATACAATACATGAGAAATCAAATCTAAATAAACACGATACACTATTTCAAATTACACCTTATGATTAACTAGAGATATTTACATAATAGTAGTGTCTTAGTCTTATTATATTATGGGCTGATTTTCTAGCTTATAAAAAAATATCGGAAACATTTGGTAGATTAGGATAATAGCTGCATATGTTATAAAGAGGAGAATATTTTAATATATTTGTACGTTGAGTTGGTAAGTAGAAACACTGTACTTGTCTAGATGTGGGTCGATGGACATGAAAATTTAAAATCCGAGTAATTCAGCATAGTCAAGTTTACCATTACATAGTTTACGTAGAAATGACATTGCGAGATATTCCCTTCGACTTTCAAGTGAAGTTACTTAAAATCTGTCTAATAGAGCTTCTTGTGGAAAGCCTATGACATGGATATGTACCATCTAATTTAAACGACAAAAATTTTAAAAATCTACGCTGCATTGATTTAACGTTGTTTGTGTGTACACTATAATGTGAATTCCAAATAAGGCACGCATACTCAAGCTTTGAGTGAATGAAACAAAAATATAAAAGTTTGACGGCATCACAGTTGGCGAAATTTTTGCTATTTTGTAAGATAAAACCCAAAGTTTTAAAGCTATCTGTAACAACATTCTCTACATGGTTAGAAAATGACAGCCTTTTATCAAACGCTACTCCTAAGTCCTTAAATGTATTTTGCCTTGCCAATATTTCATTGTTTGTAAAATAGTCATATAATATTCCAGACGTCTTCGTTGTATACGACACAAAATTACATTTTTGGATATTAAGGTTTAAGTTATTTTTACCGGACCAAGTATACATTTTTGAAATAGTCGCTTGCAGCCTAATGCAGCCGTCTAATCCTTCAATCATAGTGTATATCTTAAGAGCGTCAGAGTAAAGTAGACAGCACACATCAAAATCAACTATGTCATTCACATATATATTAAAGAATAAAGGGCCTAATATAGACCCCTGAGGAACTCCAGATGTAGCAAAGTATTCAACAGACTTATAACTATTATACGAAACATACTGCGAGCTATGCGAGAGATAAGATGTAAAGAACATGATTAAGTCATTAGAAATAGAATAGCTGTTGAATAGCATTGATACGTAGACGATTGTCTACTATGCGTTAATAAAAATGAAATACAGTACATATTACAGAAATTCAATGAACAACACAGGAAAATAAAATACACAATAGAAACAGAAAATGAAAATAAAATAAACTTCTTAGACTTGACTTTAATTAGATCTGCCAGTAGAATTAAAACCAATTGGTATCAAAAAAGTATCAGTTCGGGATGATATACCAACTTCCAACTTCAAAAACTAGTAATAAATACAAAATTAACGGTATAAACAGCCTCGTGGACAGGACCATTTCACTATCAGATAAACTGTTTCACAAAGAAAACATAATTAAAATCAAAAACATTTTTTTAAATAACTTTTACCCGCCACCTTTTATAAATAAGTATATTCAAAAGAAAATACATATGATAAATAACAAAAACAATAAAAATCAAGTTGACATAGATTTACAACCTAACTGCTTAGGACCCATATTTAACAACACAAACCAGGACAAAAATCAAAACAATCCAAATAAAGACAAAATATACATATCGGCACCATACATACCACAAGTATCAGAAAAACTTCAGAAAGAATTAGGTAAATATAACATACAATTAGCGTACAGAAATGATAATAGCATAAAAAATAAATTATATTCAAAACTAAAAGATCCAATAGAGAAATTAAATCAAACCCATGTTATTTATAAATTTGATTGCTCAGATTGCGATAGGTGTTACATTGGATAAACCCAACAATATTTAAATAAACGTATAAATCAACATAAATTTTCAATTAGAAATTCCATAGCAACTCCTAATTCATGCAGCACAGCATTAACTAAACACACCATAAATAATTTACACAATTTTAACTTTCCGGATACAACCATAAAGAAAGAAATACCAAAAAACGCATGTTTTTGGAAATGGCCGAAATACAAAACAACAAAAAAACAGTAAATCATCAAACAGATATAGAAAATCTAAGTAGCATATATCGCAATCTTATTCAATAGTAACAATTTTTATACATCCTGTACATGTGCTAACTGCAAAACCTCTTCTCAACGGCTTTCCAATATCATGAGAATGTTTACAATAACTCTGTCATTTGAACCATCAATATAAGTATACTATCAGCTGTTATAATAGATCAAATGTAACATCCCATTTAAATTAAATCAGAACTAAATTTAAAATATCAAAAATAATTTAAAAAAAATAATTAATCTTAAAAATCAATTAGAAAATTCAATCCCTTTTTTTTTTTATATTATTTATTAATATAAAATTTAATATATTTTCTTTTAAAATAATTTAATTTTAATAATTTATTAACCTTTTTAATTTTTTTTTATCCCCTTTTGATTTTTTTTTTTATTTTTTTTTTCTTTTTTTTTTTTAATTTACCTGCTCTTAAAAAAGAAACACATCAACAACGACACCAAATACTGATCATTCTCTGCCTCACTCGTCGAACTACACGTACATCGCATACCCACTAAATAAAAAATGATGAAAAACAAAATAAAACCAGCCCATACAATAAAATTAAAATAGAAAATTTATATTAGGTAAGAAAACACTTTTTTAGATATGTATTCTGTCACTAATCTAATTTACGACTTATGTAAAACCATTATTTTTAGCTTTTAACCTTGAAAAAAGTCCGAAAATTTAGGACGAAACGTAGGATAAATTGTTCATGTACCTGGCTGAAAGTCCTCTAAAAATAAGAATAAGAAAGAAAGTTTTTTCTGTTTTTTTATTGAGGAAATAATTAACAGTAAATTTACAGTTAGTGAATATGTGTGAGAAGTATCTTTGAGCAAGTAGATCTATTTATATTACCCACTTATCTTTGACAGAGTAATTTGCAAGCTACCTAGGGGTTGTTTTCTACAAAGCTCTCAATATATTCCTCTACAATATAAGGTCATTTCTATCCACTGTGCCTTTTTAGAGTGATAATATCTGCTGTAGCATCAGCCAGCAATGCCCGATATAGTTCGAAAGATTCGGCAATTTATAAAATTCAGCAACATTGTTGGCTATGCCTCCAATGCTATTTATTCCCACATTCCCACATATTGTTTTGTACAGGGTTATTCATTATAAATTACCCACCCCTTATCATCGTTATTATTGCCTATAGAAAAAAAGTTTTAAATACAAGTATTATGACTAAATTTTGTTAAAATGCTATAAAGTAGCGTGCACATTTCAGGGGATACAAAAAATAATATATATTTTAAATGGAATACCCTGTATATTATTAAATTTTTGGAATGATCCTTTGTTTCTGATTTCAAAAATATACCATATGTTACCTCTACCGTGTACCGTTTTTGAGTTATTAAACGTCGAATATCTTAGTTAAACTAGTTACTGTAAATATGGAAAAAGAAACATTATTAAAGTGAGCTATGAAAATGACAACTATTATGTTTGATGTGACATTTCTTTAATGAAATAATCAAAATGGTTTACAGTGAGGAAGAAAAAGTCCAAATATTTACGTTATATACAAAATAAACAAAAATAAATGTGCAGCAAAAAAAGCATATAGGGTGTTGTATCCAAATCGTCCAACACCATCAGAAAATACGTTCAAGAATATTTACCAAAAGGTGAATAATACCTCCAGTTTTAGTAGAAAAAAGCGTGTAGTTCAAGGAAACCAGGAAGAACAGCTAGATATACTGCTTCATTTCGAAGGTAAGCCCATCCATATTTATTCGCGAATAGACTTTTTTGAAATATTGTATTATTGTTTAGAAAATTCTGAATGTAATATAAATAATGCTCTCGACCAATTAGGTAAAACTTATTCCAAAATACAACGTACGTTAAAAAATAACGGCTACAGACCATGTAAAATTTTACCCGTACAAGTTTTAACAGAGGCTTTAAAAGGAAAAGGCTGGAATTTTGCCGCCATATGATTCAAAAGTTGGATGAAGATTCCGATTTTTTTATTAAAATATTATGGACTGATGAATCATCCTTTTCTACGGCAGGAGTTTTTAATAGGAAAAATCGAAGGACGTGGGAAAACAAGCATTACAGAAAAATATTGGAAAAACCCAGAAAGAAAAACTGTTAGCGTTTGGTGTGGAATATTCAGAAACAAAATTGTTGCGCCCATATTTTATGATTATACTTTAACTGGAGTTATCTATCTGGAAATATCCCAGAAGCAGAAAATATTCTTTTGCAGTATTTTCCGGAAGTCGAACTTGATGATATGAATTGGATGCGGGATGGGGCAACTCCGCCTAGTGTCCTACTCATTCGAGATCATGAATAATGTATTCCCAGTGTGGATAGGGAATAATAGACCTATTAAATGGCCACCTAATAGTTAGGATTTGACCCCTGGGGATCTCTAAAACACATTGTAAATAATAATAATAATAATAATAATGATAATGATATTCAAGTCATTAAAGACAGGATTCGACTTGAAATAAACAATCTGAATGTAAATAATGAAGCCATTTACGGTGCAATTATAGATATAAGATGTTATAGATACGTTATCAGTTATGCATTGACAGTAAAGGTGGACACATCGAACATCTTTTATGAGTTTTTATATTTATTTATATTTAAATTTCCTAAATAAATCTTGTTATCTATTTTCTATAAATATTTGGTTTTTTTCTTCCTCACTGTAAACCATTTTGAATATTTCGTTAAAGAAATGTCAGTTATGAAACATAATAGTTGTCATTTTCTCACTGTAATAATGTTAACTTTTCCATATTTACAGTAACTAGTTTAACTAATATATTCGACGTTTAATAACTCAAAAACGGTATATGGTAGGGGTAACATATGGTATATTTTTGAAATTAGGAACAAAGCATTATTCCAAAATTTAATAATAGTCAGGGTGGTATCCCAATTAAAAAGAAATGCAATTTTTCTGTAACCCCTGAAATCTGCACTTGCTATTTTAATAGCATTTTAACAAAATTCAGACATAACCACACAACTTTGATTTAAAACGTTTTTTTCTATAGGCAATAATAACGATGATAAGGGGTGGGTAATTTATAATGAATAACCCTGTACACTTTCCGCTTCGACATTCAATCCTGAAGTGGGTTGAAACCTTTGATTTAAAACTAATAAGAACGTAGTTTTCCACAAAACACCATACACTGGACATTACTTGCGTTTCGCCATACAAGTTGGCATCATTCCGAGATTATTAAAACTAACTTTATGCTATCCTTGACTAACTAACTAATAGAGCGGACTATATGAGATTGGCCCCTGCCACTATTCCTACTATTTTAATACTTTCTACTTTTCAAGCTTTCAAATGCATCCATATGTCTAGTATTTGTTAAATTCCTAATTAATCTTAAATTGCTATTATCTATTTTCTGGTTATACTCAATCGCATGTTAAGCAACATTAGGTCTATCTGCTCTACCATATTTGTGGTGAGCCATATGTTCCTTAAATCTAGTTTGAATTGATCGTCTAGTTCGTCCAACATACTTTTGATTATAGTCCTTAGAGCTAATTTCGTAAATCCCCCACTTTTCTTCTCTTTCAGTTTTGTCTTTTAGATTGTCTATAAATTGTTGTAGTTTATTTTCACATAAATGAACCACTGTATCTTTAAAAATCTTACCAATAACAGGTGAATCGAGGATCGTATGAAACCGCTAAATTTCCCATTTTTTCTTTCATTTTGAATAGTTGAGCTTATAGAATATTCATTACTCACAGCAATGTCGTTATTCAAAAGTATTTCTTTCCTGATTGAGAAGGATCTTAATAGGTGATGAACTAGAAAATTAAAACTCACTATTTTATGTTGAGCACAATGGTAGGAGTCCTTAGAGATATATCTTAAAGCACTGATATCTTTTCTGTACTTGTGAAATTCTAATTTATTTTCGCTATTTCTAATTATTAGTACATCTACAAATAGCACTTTTCCACAGTTTTCAATGGGCCTTTTCACAGATTTTTTTTATTGCTTTATGTGAGTGTTTTATAAAAAAAACTTGCCGTATTTTTTTTATTTTTTTTGAGCACGATTTCTATCGAAAAAAAAAACAAAAGCGCGGAAATAAAGCGCGCGCTTTTACGTGACGTCACGCAACCCACCTTATTGACGTCAAAGGGACTACGACCTTGAACATGACACATCGGTGTATTGCAAAGTTGGTTCTCTGCTTTTTGACAGTTGACGTCGAAATTGACTTTGACAGTCGTTTCTTTTTTAGTTTGGATTGTTGTGTGTGGAACATGTTTAAAAAGTGCTTTTTACCAACATGTACAAATAACAACATGAATTGTCAAATCAAAATTTTCGTTTACGTTCCACCAGATGAAAATAGACGAAAAGCATGTTTTAAAATAGCCAAAGTTGAGAAGCAGTTGACGAAAACCAGAAACATTTACTGTTGTGAAGATCATTTTGATGTAAGAAAAATAGTTGTATTTAGAAATTGATGCTAAATTATTGAAATTTTATAGTTAAAAGAAGATTCAGATTCACATAAGCAACTGCGTTGTCACCGTACGATGCTCTTGTTGACCTGGAAATTATTAGACATTAGTAAGTATAATTGAAATAGGAAAAAATATTGTAATAACAATTGCATGTTAAAATAATGGTAGTTCCATTATATTTATAAATAAATTACACGAAAATAAGATTACTAATGACTTACCGTTTTGTTTTAATATTCCTGACTTCTGCTGATAAATAATCCAAATTTGACATGTAAAACTCGTCCACCATAATAAAGTCAACTTTTGGCAGATTTTCTGCATTTCCTTTAGAAAATCCTGGCTCCATTTTCTTCCAATAATGTGCAGAAACAAAGCAAAACACGATTCGTAAATGAACACATAGAACATAACCACAAAACTAACCGTAAACAATGTAAAATGTGTCAGATGTGGTGTGACGTTAGTAGTATTAGGCGTTCTGGCAAGTGCTACCAACATGATTCCGATTTGTGTGACGTCACTCAGCTTCAAGTTCAAATGAGTGTTCAAATTGCCATAATAAATGTTTATTTTTTTTAAAGAATGGGGAGACTTATATTTCAAACAGAGTTGCACAAGGTGAATATCTATCAGTTAGCTTTCAAATAAACATATTTGTTTTGAGATTTCAGAAGTAGTGAAAAGGCCCATTTCATATTATGTGAATGTAACTGACAGGAAACAAAGTTGTCAATATCAGTGACTTTTTTGTCTACACTGCAAAAATATCATCCACATACCTAAGCCAAACCGTAAACAAATACTCGAATTAGTCTGTTGCTTCTGTTTCGAATCTGTTCATGAAAATACTGCCAATGAAAGGTGACACAGAGATACCTATTGAATCGGATGCAATTTTGGTTCACGCAAGATTTAGTAAGTTGAATATGTTTCTTTACTATAACTTGACTGATATTGTTTGACTCGAGTAAATCCTATCCTAAATCCTAAGTAGTGCGTCCTTTAATTATTATTCAGAATTGAAATGCTACTAGTTATTAATTTTTGCCATTAGATTTTCACCTAAATTCCTTACACGGGTGTTGCAATTTCAAAGTCACACAGTATATTTAATTTTCAAATATTTCTAATTTAATAAATATTTGAAATGTGTAGGTTTTTACTATGAAGAAATTTCCTTATAAAATGGGCATAATTTGTATTACAAAATTGTTGTACATTTTTGTTTGTAACAAACCGTGTACCTTTTTTAATTACACCAATAACACCTTTTTTTATTACACTAATTGTAGTAGCAATAAAATAAAAAGTAACAATTACAAAAAAACGTAAAACATTATTTAAATTATTTTTTTAATGGATTGTGCAAATACTTAAAATTAAATTAAACATTTTTTAACAAGATAACTAATTCAATGTAATTATCAAAGTCTTTATACAACATTTTGCCCACGTACAAAGACAAAAATGTGATAAATGTGGTCAATATTTTATGCTTTCGCTGTTTTTCAAATCTTTTGTAATATGAAATGAGTACAGCAATTTATTTTCTCCTCTTCTCGTTTTCTTATAATATATCGTCGTTTCTTTATATAAAAGTTATCAACATTTATAAAGAATTCTATTGTGCAGCTGCTAGGAAACATGTTTATTTTTTATTTCTCTCACCAGATTAAAGAAAGGGAAACATTATTTGTAGTTGTAAGATTAATGTCCCTTAAATAATATGTAATTTTATCCTTGGAAATTACCAAAAATATGAAATACGAAGAGAAAATTATGTTTTGACTAAACTCGGACCAATTTTGCTTTTTACAATGGACCAGAAAAGTGTGACGTCATTGACACTCAGTTCACTGTTGGTAACACTGAAAAGTATGCAAATGAATATTTTACGAAGGGAATATTGATATCTTGTGTATTGCGATGTGATCTCTAGACACCGGACACTTCCCGTGCATACAGAGCTGGCACAAGGGATAAGAGACAATAACAATCATTTGTACGGAACAATTAAAATACATACCTCGAGTATTTTAACATTTTATGATCAAGTGTGATCAAGTCATTGGTATAGACTGCAAGGCTGTGGGCCAAACAAGTTACATGACTCATATTGGGTTACAATCGGTTAAGCCTGGCAGATTTGCAATTACACTGTGTCCCGGGATATTTATTTATTTATTTATTTATTTATTTACAAAGTAGATTTCCTAACAAAGCTATACAATAACTCCAATAACAGGGAAACACTGATTTATATAAAGAGAGTGTAGTAAGGTACAAGTAAAATAAGAAAAAATTTAATAAGAAAATAATGAGTAAACTTAAATGTCAGCTTAATAACTAAAGAAAAAGATAACAGAAATATATTCTACAACTATGTGCTAGAACATCGCGAATGTAAATAATAACATAATTTTCAAACATAATTATTGTAATATTAAAAATATCTATATTCCTTGAAAAATTACTATTATAAAATCGATGAATCTCATTTAAAGGTGAATACAAATTGGTATTACTATGTGATGAATGGATACCAAACAATAGTTTTGATTAGAATAATTTGGAATTAAAAATAGAAAAAATCTATTAAGTCCTGGCGATTAGGCCATGTAAAACTTTGAAAACGAACATGCAGTCAACCAAATCCCTTCTTTCTTTTAAACTGAGTATATTGTAGTGGATAAGACATATTTTATAATTAGAGTGAATCATATTACTATTAAATCTATAATTAAGGTTTTTACTGACTCTTTTTTTGTATTATTTCAATGAGGGCTACCATTTTTAGGCTCACTAGTTGGCGCCACTAGCTAGTAAGGTAGCTGTCAAAAGTTATTGTTATGTACCGAACAACTTTATGGGGTTTTATTATAATTATTTCGTACACCAGTACATAAAAAACTTGTTAATTATGCTTCAGTGTTGTGCAGTTCCATTCGGAAACAAAAGGCGGACGTATGTTTCCGAGAAACAAAACTCGCCTAAAACAGTGGTTGATAGCGATTCGCAGGGATAACTTTACTCCTTTGAAGAAACATTTTAATCCTGACGATTATGTGCTACCAAAGGAGCGTACAACATAAAATCGAAAATAATAATCATGCACATTCGATGTTTTCATCATGCTAATTCTTGATATAAAATAACCCTAATGACATAAGACACCTCTGACAGGAACAATAATTTCAACAGTAAACACTAAATCATCTTGTGGTATTTAATCTTATATGTTTCCAACAAAATTATTATTGTTATCATAGTCTTGAAGTCTGTGAACAGAAATGCAGAATTTAAAACTTCATAATAATGCATACTTTTGACCAATCTGTCCTAGTAAACACACTTACCTTAGAACTAGCTGTTCTTTAAGCCCGCTTAATTTTGCACCTCTTTTTTATTAGCTCTGCTTTTAAAGCACTTACATTCATCGGCCAGTACCGTAATATCCCATATTTCATCAGAAGTATCACAATTTTTATAAAAATCACTAAAAACCCGCGTTAAAAAGCCATAATAAATATTAACGTTCAGTGACTTCGAAACGTCGGCAAGTTGATGAAGTAGTTTTTCTCAAAATAAGGACCCTTACCCAACAAAACTTTTTCCAACTATTAATAAGCCGGTTGAAAAGCTTTTCTATTAATGATTATGGTCCTTAAAATTAATCCCCACAAATCTACACATATTGATTTTTCGCATGCTCCGTGATATTGTCGACATAGTTGTTACCATTTATTTTTAACCTTGCACCATCCATCTACTCACTGCAACGTTTGTAGATAAACTAAATCTGAATAGGGAATATGGTCTAGACCTCGTTGCTCATACACAAATAGTCATTTCCTACGGGAAAAACAGGTCCATCGGAAAGCCAATCTCGGAGTTCACGGAAATTACCCGGTGATTTGCTACTAATTGCAGTAGACATGTTTTGTTCTTGTATGAACTCATCTAGTATTACAGGATGCAGATGGGGATGACATTGCAATGACATTTAACCAACATTCGTTGAGGTTCTTGTGGATTAAAACCACAGGTGATACAACGCGCCATCTCTTGATAGAAATACAATACAATACACAACAAATATTCTTTATTTCAAAGTAAAGTTGTATAAGACGACAATAAAAGAAATAGGAGTCAAAACTGTTTATATGCTTATACAATATACACATCCCTATAAAAAATCATTGGGATGTGTTCATGGCAGTTAACTTAGGTTATCCACTGTATAATACCAGGTATGTCCCCATAACAACAAGCAACTGTCTTCGACCATCAGGGACCCCACACCCAATGATTTTGACCAGCACCAAAAATATTGTTCGCACACCCCAGACGGTCGAAACCGCCGCCCATTGCTTCTGGAACAATTTTAACTAAAAGCTTGTGTTATTTTTTTTCTTATATACTTGTAGTGTTTCTGTTTGTTTAATATGTTGTGGTAGATTGTGGTATAATCTAATACAGATGTAATGTGTACTTTTTGTATTAGTAAGGCGATGTTTTGGATAAGTATAATCTTGTGTTCTGGTGTTGTGTTGATGACTGGATTCTTGGCATTGGAATGTAGTATTTTTATTTTTAAAGAAATATATTAGACACTACTAAATGTAAATACCATAAAATGTACTTAGCTAACTTTTTCACACATTGTTGACATGTTCTTGCCATGAAAGAATATCATCTATATACATACTTAGAAATTTAGTAGTGTTATTTAGTACTAATTTAGAGTCATTAATTGTTATGTTATTTATTAGACTTATCGTCACCTGCGTTACATGGTTTGAATAAAATTGCATTTGTTTTTTCATAATTTAAAATTAACTTGTTTGCTTGATAATACTTTATTGCTTCTAGCATTCATTTATTGGAATGAATTATTACAGACGGTAACGTTACAGCAAATATTAGAAAATTTGTATCATCTGCATAGTTCGTCATAGAATAATTTTCAGAATTTATGATTGTCGCTAAACTGCTCATACAAATAATAAAAATAATCGGTCCCGTTATACTTCCTTGCGGTATGTCTAGCTTAATGTACTGTGTCAGATTTTATTTCAGCCTCATGCACATTTATAGCCACTCTTTGTTTATGGCTTGTGAGATAAGAACTGAACCACTGTAAAGCGATTCCACGTACCCCATATTTTTCAATCTTTTGTACATAAACAGTCATATGCTTTTGAAAGGTCTAAAAATAGACTTAATGCTAATATTCTTCTCTTCTAATGCCTCAAGTATTTTTTTGGGTAAACTGAAATATAGCTGTTTGTGTTCATCGTCCTTTAAGATAGGCATATTATTTATTATGTTACATGAGAGCAACAATTCCACACGTTGGTGACACATTACTTTTTCCAATATTTTTGAAAATAATGGTTGAAGACTGATGGGTCTATTGTTCTCAAATAATAGTGTGTTACGTTACCTTTTTTTATGTTATGGCTTAATTACTGCCACTTTTAATCCATCTGGAAATATCCCAAACCTTAAAGAATTATTCATTAGTTATAAACTATATATACTATTTTCTCCAGCCGTATAAATGTGTTCTTTTTGCCGATGATACAACTTTAATTGCTTCAAATAGAGACTGTTCAAATCTTCTCGATAGTTTAAATCAAATTGAAAAAATTGCTAACAAAGGGTTTATTACAAATAAACTTAAACTAAACGGTGATAAATCACAGAAACTTGTCATATCTTCGAATCATAGCATCACTAAGGGAGAAAGCGTTAAGTTGTTGGAGGTTATATTAGATGACAATTTAAATTGGAATAGCCATGTTGACTATTTGGGGAAAACACTTACAAGTGTAATTTTCTTATTACGCAAATTGAAGTTGGTATTGTGTTTCAACACATTACTTTCTGCATATTTTGCATTGTTTTATTCGCGTATTTCTTATGCAGTAACCTTATGGGGTAATTCAAGTCACGCCATAAGAATTTTTCGTCTTCAAAAGAGAGCTGTCAGAGTAATCAGTGGAATTAATAAAAATAGGGAACACTGTCAACCACTATTCTTAAAATTTGGTATAATGCCTTTACCATCTTTACATATATAATTCTCTCTAACTGAAATACATAAAAACGTCAGTAGTTTTGATACCCACTCTGATTTATACAACCATAGTACAAAATCTGCAAATTTACTAAGGATACCTCGTTTTAGGCTGAAAAAGTCTGAAAGTAATTCATTAAATTTTAATTTGTATAATAAACTACCCCCTGAAGTAAAGTCACTAAATTTAAATCGTCTTAAAAACAATGTTAGGAGTATTATATTAAAACATTGTTTTTATTCAATTGAAGATTTACGGGCATCACTCTAATAAACAAGAAATTGATAAATAATAATAGATGATAAAAGATTACCCATTTAAAATCGCATTGTATTTATTATAGTGATGTGGAGCAGAACTACCCGATATTTAGTTTAAATTTGTTAATTAGTTTAATTTTGTTTTATGTTTGTTCATAGGTGTATGTATGTATATATGTGTGTGTATATGTATACGTGTGTATATATGTGTGTATATGTATGTGTATGTATGTATGTATGTATGTATGTATGTATGTATGTATGTATGTATGTATGTATGTATGTATGTATGTATGTATGTATGTATGTATGTATGTATGTATGTATGTATGTATGTATGTATGTATGTATGTATGTATGTATGTATGTATGTATGTATGTATGTATGTATGTATGTATGTATGTATGTATGTATGTATGTATGTATGTATGTATGTATGTATGTATGTATGTATGTATGTATGTATGTATGTATGTATGTATGTATGTATGTATGTATGTATGTATGTATGTATGTATGTATGTATGTATGTATGTATGTATGTATGTATGTATGTATGTATGTATGTATGTATGTATGTATGTATGTATGTATGTATGTATGTATGTATGTATGTATGTATGTATGTATGTATGTATGTATGTATGTATGTATGTATGTATGTATGTATGTATGTATGTATGTATGTATGTATGTATGTATGTATGTATGTATGTATGTACGTATGTATGTATGTATGTATGTATGTATGTATGTATGTATGTATGTATGTATGTATGTATGTATGTATGTATGTATGTATGTATGTATGTATGTATGTATGTATGTATGTATGTATGTATGTATGTATGTATGTATGTATGTATGTATGTATGTATGTATGTATGTATGTATGTATGTATGTATGTATGTATGTATGTATGTATGTATGTATGTATGTATGTATGTATGTATGTATGTATGTATGTATGTATGTATGTATGTATGTATGTATGTATGTATGTATGTATGTATGTATGTATGTATGTATGTATGTATGTATGTATGTATGTATGTATGTATGTATGTATGTATGTATGTATGTATGTATGTATGTATGTATGTATGTATGTATGTATGTATGTATGTATGTATGTATGTATGTATGTATGTATGTATGTATGTATGTATGTATGTATGTATGTATGTATGTATGTATGTATGTATGTATGTATGTATGTATGTATGTATGTATGTATGTATGTATGTATGTATGTATGTATGTATGTATGTATGTATGTATGTATGTATGTATGTATGTATGTATGTATGTATGTATGTATGTATGTATGTATGTATGTATGTATGTATGTATGTATGTATGTATGTATGTATGTATGTATGTATGTATGTATGTATGTATGTATGTATGTATGTATGTATGTATGTATGTATGTATGTATGTATGTATGTATGTATGTATGTATGTATGTATGTATGTATGTATGTATGTATGTATGTATGTATGTATGTATGTATGTATGTATGTATGTATGTATGTATGTATGTATGTATGTATGTATGTATGTATGTATGTATGTATGTATGTATGTATGTATGTATGTATGTATGTATGTATGTATGTATGTATGTATGTATGTATGTATGTATGTATGTATGTATGTATGTATGTATGTATGTATGTATGTATGTATGTATGTATGTATGTATGTATGTATGTATGTATGTATGTATGTATGTATGTATGTATGTATGTATGTATGTGTGTATGTATATGTGTGTATATGTTGCATGCACGTGTGTATATGTGTATGTATGTGCATGTGTGTATGTATGTGCATATGTGTATGTATGTTTGTATATACACTGGTTTGTCATATATGTGTTTTTATTTATACGGATATACTATGTACATTATAGCTTATGTATTTGTATTTGTGCTTTGTATATTTATATTTATATATATCAATCCTGATGATCTTTAAAAAGAAAATTTTTTTTAACTATTAGATTTTGTGCTCTGACTTGCTACAAATGTACAAACCTGTATATAATGTGGTTAAATAAACGATATCTAATTACCGTTATCATTTACCGTGGTTCTTTGAGTGATAAAGAACAATTTTTTGTGTAGACTACTATTTTTGCTACATTTTTAAATTATCATCTCAGAACATGTAAATATCACGACTCTGCGGATGCAATACGAAATAACTGTTCTTTTTTGTTGGGTTTTCATTCATTTTGTGAAAGTAAAATGAATTTGAAATGATCATTTGTCACTGGCGGTTCTTCTATAGTGTCATTTGGTCAATGACCTCCTACATACAAATAAAAAATAGAGCTATTCATTTTCTGAAGTTTAAAAATATATAATATATATATTTTTAATATTCTTATAAAATAAATTAAAGTTTCTAGTTCATTCTATGCACAATACTATTCAAATATCTAGATCGCAGGATTTCGTATCCCCTCCGAGTACCGAGCATCTACAATCATATTCATTACATTATTCATTTATAGAATTTAAAAATCTTGTCCTCAAAGCTAGCTACGGACCGAATTTACAACGAATTAAAGTGAAATAGACTTATGCGCGGATGTCAGAAAGCAAAAGAGACAGAAAACACTGGCGGGGACAATGTCCCTGACACATTTTACGAAAACGGTAACGCACGAAGTTCAGTAGAGCAGTCTTAATGCTGACTAAGTACGCGTTGGTTGGTAAATTCTGTCGCATTGTTTCAATGTTTTTATTTGTGAACATTTTATTAGTAAATCTCTACTTGTCGTGAAATTAAGTAAAACAGTGTTTTTAGTGTTTACTATTAAATATGAGTGTTGTACAAAATATATTTTATTCATTGTTACGCTCATCAACTAAATTTAATTTTACAAAAAGCATCAAGTCAGGATAAAAGCAAAACATTTTTTTTGCTAATTTACATAACATTTCTTATTCTTTGGAAAATCGCCAAAAAGAACAACCGTGTTAGATAATGTTGTTAAGGTGAGATTACCTAAAGCGGCTCCAACACGATGGAATTTTAATACGAAGTGCATGGAGACTGTTTATACCTATCGAACAGAATTATTAGATTGTTTAGAAAAAATCATTGATAATGAATCAGAAAAAAACACTCTAAACCAAGCTATTGGTTTAAAAAACTACTAACAAAATGAACATTTTCTTTACTGGTTAAATTTTTTTCATTTAGTTATGCCTCATTGTGATATATTGGTCAATCAATTACATAAATGTAATATCGATGTCATAACAGCAAATAAGTGTATTGGCGTTTTTAATAGTAAAATTGAGGATATCAGAAATAAAATTTTGAATAACTATTTGGACGAGACATCCATGCAATCTGCCCAGAGATGTAAAACGGAAGAATCAAAAAGGAGAATTTCATTAGAAGTTTGTGATATAATTATATCTGAGATCAAAAACAGGTTTAGCTTCAGTAATCATTTAGCAGTGTCTCAGTTATTTCACGCAGATCGATTTAAAGATTATAAAAAAAGCTTTCCTCAAGATATGTTTAAATTAGTTAAAACGAAGTATCCAGTCATAAATCATTTGAAACTTAAAACTGAATTAAAAGTATTATATAGCCGAGAAGATTTTTCGAATAGTGAAGGTGCAGTTGCTTTGTTACAGCTTTTTTATTAACAATAATTTGTGCAATACTTTTTCTCAAAGTGTCAAACTGTTAAAAATCTTGTGTACTCTCCCTATGACTACCGTCGAAAGTGAACGTTGTTTTTCCACCTTAAAAAGAATAAAGACATTTTTAAGAAATACCATGGGTCAGGAAAGGTTATCTTCTTTAGCTATGCTTACCATAGAAAGGGCATTAATAAAGAAGATAAAAAAAATGTAATGAAAAAGTAATTGACCACTTTGCATCTCAAAAAGACCGGAGGATCGACTTGGAATTTAAATCACTTTAAAGGGTAGGTAATACAGTAAACTTTTCTAATTGACCTCCCTATCTCTTGACCCACGAACCGCCACTGTCATTTATAATCACAGCAGGACTGCATCACGGACAAAAACCAAAACAATAGATACAGTTTGCAAATATTCTTGGATTAAATTTATTAAACAAGAGGTAAGTTTAATTGTTTCTGTTGTTCGTAATAACAGTCTTCAATATTTTGTTTTAATAAAATTTTATTTGAACAAAATTTTAATATTTTTGACGAATCCAATATTGAATACACAATACAATTCTTACAGGCGTTATGTTGTTTTACTCTGGAAAATACCAAAACATAAAGCTCCAGTTAAGTTTTATATTTCTCAAACAGGTTAAAATATAACAAGTAATTGATGATCCAGTGACAATCAACATAGCCTTGATTATTTTCCATCAAAACGAATTTCCATAGTAATTTGTCTAAAAAAAACTAAAATTGCCAATGTAAAATGTTTAATTAATTTTCGTATTCGTGCTAGACATCATAATAAATAGCCAGTTCTGTTACATGTAATAAGTAGGTATAATAATTTATCATGCAAATTAGGCTTTCAAAATTATGTAATTCAATGTCATTCAGGACTATTATAGGATATAATTCTGTATTATATTTCTGTCATCAAATGTTAAATCTTTTAAGTTAAAAGCAAGTAAACAATAATTGGAAAAATAATGTGAAATCAATATTTCATTTCCTGTCATCTGCTCATTGTTTGGCCATCCTCATGTTCAATATTCATGGATTTATAAAGATATCAAACTATAAAAACTATATTTTATGAAAATGCTTAGTAACTTAGTAAAATATTAAATAGTTGTGCAAAGTTTGATAATTAATCCTTAATCTGTCTTGTATCAAAGAAAAACAAACGAGATATAAGTTAGGGCAAAGTTTAAAAAGATGTTACATCATCGTAGATTTTTCACATAGCGTCAGTCTTAGCAGATGAGATTGTATCAAAAATTAGATTATTCCTTAATGCTTAAATACGATTAATTTTAAATTGGATATGATGATGAGAAAGGTCTTGAAGGGGCACCTAGCCTTGACCAATTTTTTACACTTCCTATAGCGGTGCTTGATTACATGATGTCTCTTATACAGTGCGTTTCAATGAAAACTATCCACCCTAAATAAATTTGGATATAGTGATTTTTGCAAAAAACGCAAAAACACGTCAAAAAGAGAAAAGAGGGAAACATATTTTCTTATAAATGGACCTAGGATTAGTCCCACCCCCTCAGTCCCCCAGAGCCCCTCTACATATTTTTAAAGGAACACTCCATATTTTTTTCAGGTTATTAGTTTCTCTTTGAAGAGCTCATTAGAGAAATTTATAATTTGTGGGGTTTAAAGCGAATAGTTTTGGAGCTACAGATAAAATTTATTTAAATTCCTTCACCTAGATTTTTCAAGCAAATTACCCATTTCAAATTTAATAAAAAGAATAGGTACTGACAAGAAGAAATTTTTTTGCTAAAGGAAAACTACTCCTTTTTATGACTAAGGCGTATTTCTTTGAGATTATTTAACAAGTGAATTCATTGAATAAATAAGATATTCTTTATTTATCCATAGTATGTACATAAAAAATAGATGTAAAAATAATAGTTACAAACTAGTACTAGTTTACATAATATAGACATATAAAATAGAGAGAAAAAAAAACAAACCTCAAACAACATCAATTTAGCTGATGCATTATCTTTTATAAGACATAAAAGTTGACTCTTAAATTGGTGAACGGTATTACTAGTCTTAATTACGTGAGGAAGAAGATTGAATTGTACAACTCCTTTGTGGAACAGACTTCTCATTGTACTAATCCTAGAAGTTCTTTCAACATAATAGTTATTTGCACTAGCCGTTTGTGTGTTACAAATGTGTAAGTCTGTAACAGGCAACAATTGTCGTGTGGGATATTCTGGTAAAATGTTATTAATGATTTTGAAAATAAATGTCATAGTTTGGAAGAAGAAGAACTGTTTAATGTTAAGCCATTTTAATGTATTAAGCATTAGCTGACTGCTAGTGAAACGGTTGCATCTTAGTATTATTCGCATTGCCTTATTTTGGAGAACCTGGAATCCACTAAAATTTGTACAATTTGTATACAACACAGAACAGCAATAGAGAAAATGAGGTAGTAGTAAGGTATTATACACTGTTAGTTTAATAGTAGTTGATACAAATGGAGCCACTCTGCTAAAAAATCCGATCTTTTTTGCCGATTTTCTTTGATATATATTCTATATGTTTGTTAAATTTCAGTTCACGATCAATTATTAGGCCTAGATACTTTATTTCCTGAACAATTTCAAACTTTTTACTATTTAACTCGATATCAAGATTTAGACTAGCAAACTGTTTATATAGATAATTATTACCCACGAATATAAATTTGGATTTTAATTCATTTACTTTTAGTCCATTGATCTTACATTTTTCTGTCAATAATTTTAGTTCTAAATTAACAATACTTACCATTTCCTCAAAGTTTGTACTCTCATAGTAAATAAGAGTGTCATCAGCAAAAAGATGGATTTTTCATTTTTGCAACACATTGCCAAGGTCATTAATATAAAGAATGAATCATAATGGACCCAGTACACTGCCTTGAGGAACCTCAAAGTTGTTTAACTTGTCTTCTGATAAATTTCCATTCATTTTTGTTACTTGATACCTATTTGTTATATAACTTGTAATCCAGTCTATAACGGTGTTCTCAAATCCATATCTCTTTAGTTTTAATAGTAGTATATTACGATCAATTGTTTCAAAAGCACGCTTAAGATCAATGAAAACTGCACAAATCCCAACACCTGCTCTGTCCAAGAACTGCTTCCAATTTGAAATTACTAATTGCAAAGCCGTTTCACATGAATGTTTACCACTAAATCTCGATAGAATATTATTTGAATTTATGTACTTGATTACTTGATCATAAACTATTAATTCTAAGATTTTTTTCACAAAAAGGCAACATATTTACTGGTATTAACTGTTCGGCCAGATTCGTATTGACTGTTTTTGGTATAGGTACTACTACTGATGTTTTAAAACATTCAGGCATAACACCCTTTTCCAGACTCAAATTATTCAAATTTAGAAAAGGATACCCTATTATGTGAAAAAGATTTTTTATGATATCACGTCCGATTTCATTAGTGTTATATTTTTTTCTTTGTTTAGTCACTATTTTAGTTAGATCTTGTAGGGTTATAAAATTAAATGATGTCATGCTAGAATTTACACCCGGTATAGATTCATTAATTATATCAACATCGACATCATCTGTCCATATGCTTATGATAATACTCTCAATACCACCTACACAATACTGATTCAATACATCCGCCAAGTTGTTATTATATATTACTCCATTACAATTCAATCTTTGCAGAGCGTGTTCCCCGCTTTTTTTCCCAACTAACTGCTTTAAGCTTTTCCACATTAATTTTGGATTTGACTTATTATTATCTATATGTCTATCATAAAATATTGTTTTCGCATCCTTGATAACTTTTACAGTATTGTTTCTTGTCTGCTTGTAGTAATTCCAATCCTCATCCTCGCGTGTAAAAAAAAATCTTTTGTAAGCCGTATTTCTATTTGCCAATAGCTTCCCGACACTTATCATCTAACCATCTATTTTCAGCTACCTTTACTGTTAAAATTGTTTTTGGTGCTACTACATTCAGTATATCTATGTTATTTACAAATGTCTGACTAACAATATTTACATCTGTGCAAGAATACCCCCATACCTTTTCAATTAACAAATTTGTCATTTCATCAAAATGGATCCGAGATCTAATTTCCTTTGTTTGATATTTTGATAAATCCCTACCGTTCTCTACTTTTACTTGAATTATTGAATGGTCTGTTATGACATAATTCTGCTCTACATACGCATTTATTGTGTAATCATTACCGACAACAATATCAGTTATGCTACTAGAATTACTTCTTACTCTAGTAAAATTTTGTATAACCTATTTCATGCCATAATTCTCAATACTTTCTTTAAACTTTCTTTTTACATAATCATTTTTGGAAAAATCAATATTAAAATCACCTGTGAGGATTATACTATGTGTCTTATTTTTGTCAACATAATCATCTAGCCATTGCAAAACCTAAGAAAAAGTGTTATATTACCACTAGGCGATCTATAAACAGCAGTCACACTATATAGGGTATTTTTAACTTTTACATCAACAGATAATAACCAACATCTAGAATTAATTTTTTTTACATTGTCAAATGTTATGCCCTTTTTAATGAATATTAATACCCCACCTATGTGACGGCTGCTCGAGTCGCAACGAAAGGTGTTATACCCTTTTAATTCTAATTCACTGTCAATAAAATTTTCAGTAATACATGTTTCAGTGAGACACAGAATCAAGGGTTTATATTTAAATACATTCTGATATTTGGTCTTTATTTTTATAATAACTTTCAGCGTTCATGCAGGAAATAGCGCACTATCACTGCTATTCGTCATAGGCTATCCTTCTACTTTATGGAATCAACAATTTTAAAGTAAGACTCACATTTTCTATCAAAAGTGGCATGCTGGATATTCAAGTTAAGATTTAGTTTTTCATTTGCTTTAACACAATTCACACACTTTTCATTTTCACTATTGTGGTGTTCTTCTGCACATAGTGTACACGAAACCTTTTCTTTACTGTTTTGAGCCTCGTGATTGTATCCTCCACATGTAAAACATCTTTTTACCCAGAAATATTCATATATATTGCAGCTATTCTATCCAACGTGTAATACTTGCTCTTCCTTATTCATTAGATGTCTAAATGTTTCAGTACCGACTTGTACAATCCAATTAAATATTCCTCTTCGCACTTTTGTTTTATAAATACTTTCAAACCTAAAAGTGTAGCTTCTTGAGGTATTCCATAGTTCCTAAGAATCTGCTCAATCAACTCCTTATCATCTACTTTATTTGCTAATTCTTCCTCCGCAATACCAGTAATGATAACCCTTGGCTTTAATTTCTTTGGAACATTAATTTCATAATTATTTCCCAATTTCGTTTTAATATCCTTCTTTACAGTATTCAGGGCTTCAGCATTTGAACACTTTAAAATTACTCCTTCATTGCGTGTATTTTTGTGAATATTTAGACCCACTTGCAAGTCCACTGGATATATATTACTTCTTAACTAGTTTTTAATTTCATTAATTAAATAAAATAATTAATTTACAATTTTTCTAGAAAAACAGTAGAATTCATTTATTACACATAAGGTAACTTGAATGTATGTTGTGACATACAATTTAGTATTAATTTGCGAGAAAGTTGTTTCATTGAGGAATAGTTCTCATTATTGTTGAAGGAGTTGTCAAAGGATTCTTTAAGAGAAATAAAAGTTATGGGATTAATAAATGACACGGCATTAAAACGCAAAATGACTATTTTCACCGGCGCATTCGCCATAAATACAAGTTTTATAAAAATGCATTATTATTTTTCTTGATTTGTATTGCATTAATATGTGATATTCAAATAATATAACTAATTTTATCGTCCATAATTCGGAAAGGCACAAGATAAATATATCAACAAAGTGAACTTGCCAACTTTTAAAGGAAACTATTTTTCTAGTCGTTCTAACGGAATGAAACAAATAACACTTCTACTTAAATATATGAATGCCATAAAGGCTGTGGCTCTCTGATGTGGGTCTGATTAATTCTAACTTTCTTGGAGCTTAATGCTGCTGAACTATGATCATTACTACCAACACACAGCCAACTATGCCTACCTGTGTAATGGGAGAACATTGGCGTATCAGTACATTTCGAATAAAAGCATATTGAAAGGGCAGCAGCTTTTGTTATAGATTTAATGTAATATCTTGAAGTTTTTCGTTAAAGGTATTTATAGGAATAAACCACCACGTATCTACGCTGATAAAGCTGTTATAAAGGCATTTTCTTAGCGAAATTTAAAGCTGTTACTTAATTAAAATTGTTTACAGTTGGATTGTAAAATATACGAGTACTATTTTTTCTTGAATTAGTAAACGATATATTTATTACTCTGAATGGAAAACAATATAAATTGTTCCAACTATACCGGCAAAACTTAATAACGCCCCATTTGTAAACAACCATAATGAGCTTATTTTGATGTTTTCTGTTTTTAATCATACAGGGTGGCCCACCAAAAATAGTCGATCCGGGTTTATACCATTTGTCTCAGCTTTAGACAAAACGCTTAAATAGGTCGATTTTATTTTTAAGGGGCGCACTTAAATTTACTATTTTCTATCCCAACCCCTAAACAGAGATGTATTTATCCTCAAAATTTCAAATAACATGAGTAGTAGTCAAGTGACACATTATTTTCAAGCCTGGTAGTTTGGTTTTCAAAATTGACCTATTAGATTCCAAGAAATTGCGTTGAAGAAATTTAGTAACTAATAAATCAGGTCCGCGAGGGAATCATACACATCGTAAAAACCAGGGGCTGATCCAGGACATTGCGCTGACGTACACATATAAAGATATGGTAAATGATATATTACCTTTTAATTTTGTGAACAGAAGCAATAAATATTTTACTGAATATACAACATTGCACACTAGTAATTTCAAGAATTTCAGTAAATTGGCAGCATCTGTTCTAGATTTTCCTGAGTTAACTTTTCACGCCTGTTGCTCAGAATTCATTTATACGAGGAAAACGAGTTTTCAACGTTTACAGAGGCAACAGGAGTATATTTAAAATACATGAAGTTTTTCAAGGACAGCACGTTTATATTGGGTCGAGAAAAGTCTACTTTTTACCTATAAGTAAGTCCACAATATCGCACAGTGTGCAAAACCTGAAATTGTTTTTTAAATCTCCTTCAAATTTATTATTCACACGTTCAGCAGAGTCTCCTCCTGATAACTGAAAACTTAACTGGAGCAGATCGAATACAATGTTTACTATGTTAACTATGCATACATTAGAAACCTAATTAGGGGTTCAAAAAGGCTATGTAATTTGCTGAAAATGTATTACTGAATATGAGACTTCATTTTGTCAACTAGGCAATAAATGTTATAATCTACAGTGTAAGTACAAAAAATTACATTTTTGTAACGTAACCTAGTAAAATTATTCATAAATTATGTAAATAATTACTTCCTGATAGTCTATTGTTTTTTCATGATAAAGTATTGTAAACTGATAAAAGCTAGAAGTTATTTTTCATTGGTCGATTTGACATGAATTTTCACATCATGAGGATTTTATTCCACACAATTTCATATGTTCTATTAATAAGTTTGGCTGTTAGCTACAAAAATCATGCTGAAGTTATAAATAACTTATACAGAATAAAAAATTAGCTACCATAAAGTACTAGATGCTCATGTAATTTTTAAACGGGAGATTCCTCTTGATTAATGTTTTATTTCATAATTCGTAAATATGGAGTATGTTATATTTCAGAAGAAAATTTTTTTTTAAATGTTACTATTATTGTTTTGTATTTGAACCTTTGTAATGTTAAATATCTATGTCGATGTGGAAACTGGCGACAATTTTTATAAAAGCGTATAAAAGTTATTTATACTCTTGATAACGATAAGTTTTATATTTATAGGAGTGTAAGTATTGATGGTTGCAGAAAGTTTACAGCTATATTGAACGATTTTGACATGGATTTTCTTTCTCATGCAGACATTATTCCGTATTATGCCATGCATACTTTCTCATGAAAATGTTCCTTTCGACAAAAATTTAATTTTACAGCAGTAAATAAAAGTATTTTAAAAATATTTCCTTCGTAATAGGATATTATAATTATTGTAGTACTTCTAAAATATTTCCGAGCTTTACCGAATAGTTTTTAAAATCAATGTTATATGTTATAATTAAGGATCACAAGTATAGTAGGTGACATAAAAATCAGGGGCTGATCAAAGGACACCGCGCTGATATACACATATATAATGATGTGATAAATAATAACAATAACAATAACAATAATATTTATTTATAATTTGACATCATAATTACATTACAAAATAAGACATTCAAAGAAATAAGCTTATAAATAAATAGAACTTACAGAAACCCATTTAAGTTTTGGAGACTTGCTTGTGGGCGCAGGCAAAAACCATTCATTTAATCATATGTTCATTTTTTTTTTCAAATCAATCAAATCAGATCTTTTCTTATTATATAATTAGTAATCCACATTGTGTACAAAGGAAAAAAATGTGTATACATATATAAACACACCCGCATATACACATATACACACACATACACGTGCACACATACATACATATGCATACATGCATATATACACATATATACATATACATATACATGAATGAATGAATGAATTAATGCTTTATTGGTCATAGAAATACACCATGGTGTTTTGACACGTCAGAAAATATAAATAAAATAATATAGTTACATACATAAATCCAAATTAAATATATATACCTACATAACATAGAAATACATACATAAATGTAGATAAATACTTATAAATCTAATGTACACAAATACACTTATAAATGTAAGTAAGAATAAAATGTCAATAAAATATAAAACTAACATGCACATCTACACATAAGAATGTAGGTAAATATAAATAAACATAAGAAAAAATACAACAATAGTGAAACTTAATGTTAATATAGTCAAGAAATTATATAGACAAAACAATATTTCACACATAATTAAAATCTGATACACTGTAGTACGCATTAGCTAAAAGATGTCTTTTTAATTCAGATTTGAACTGTCTATTTGGTAAGTATTTTACATTATCTGAAAGTGAGTTGAATAGAGCAATTCCGAAATTTTTTTTTTTTTTGTAAAAGCTAATCTTTGGTGTGGTATCACTATATCATTTCGATTACGAGTATTATACCCGTGAGTTTCTCCATTCTTCCAGTACATGTAACATAACAGTTACAATATACTTTTTTTACAAGCTGTCGTCTCGTCAACACATAACCATAGCCGTGTGTTTTTTTAATACACAGTTTTTAATACGTACATAGTTACGCAACGTTGAGTGACTTGGTAACGTCGCCTGAGGATTGTATTTATTCCAGAACTCCCGAAATGGCTGCTTATTGAGTGGATGCAGTGAAACATCACAGGCAATCAGCATTAACAGTAAATCGAACATAAACTGTGTTTTTAAAGGCACGCCATTTTTTTTTATTTTATGCTGCACAATATTTACTTGACTTCTACAATCATATCTATCGCAGCACATCAGGTCTGTCTCACACATCTTACAAATTATTGTAGCACAATTATAGAATAAATCCGGGAATTCACCAATAAATTTATTCACTTTGTCAGCATATGGCTGCTTCTTACCCTTGCGTGCGTCTGATATATTTTATTATTAAATTAATATTAACAATAAAATACAACAAATAAAATTATCAACAATACAACAACATACAATACAACGTAGCGTGTAAACACTACGACACACAACAATGTACCAGTTTCGCGGCTCGCTTCGATTTGTCCGCCTGTCGTTGCTTCACCAGCTATCTACGTGCTGTTGCACCACTGAATAGCCGCACGACTTACTAGCTTTATTGATAACTAAAAAAAGATTATTTTTTCAACTAACATAAAATCAAATACGGCTCCCACAAGAAAAAAAGTTGAATCGGAAAAAGGAATCATATAATGTTGAAAAACGTGGTTTTAAAAGTCTAGGGTGGATCATAATAAAAATATAGACAAAAAAAATTTAATTGTTTTGCAATATCAATATTTTTGAAAAGTTATATGAAATTACCATAAAATTTCCTAATTTAGATACAATTTGCTGATGCTTGATATGCCTAAACAAAAACAATTTGTAGTTTCTGTCTTTTCTAATTAAATTACATACTTTATTCCATTAATAATTGAAATGTCTATTATATTCAATGTACAACGTGCCAGGTACTTGCCCAGCAGACCCGTTTCATTGGTGTGTCCTATTGAATTTTAAATTTGTATTCAGAGCATTTTCTACACGTATCCACGATTCTTCCAGTGTATGGCTCGAAGTACATAACTTATTTGTTTTCTAACAAATAAATACAAATCAGGCAAATTGAAATATAGACCAAGGTGGCAACAACATTGATCCAACCACTTTCTTGGATATGTGACTGACCTAATGTCATTATGCCATTATATAAATAACTTACGTCCAGCATCTCACTGTGAAGCTAATCAAATAGAACCAGCTAATCATTACTGGCTCAATTAATTTATTGACGATGATTATAGAAATTGTTAAAAAATGCGTGAATTCTGTTGTTAAATGAATACCTTTAATGATGAACCACTACTACATCCGCAGGATATAGTGAACAGCTTTACCACATATTTTAAAAGTATGTTTCTTGAGAATAACTATAACGGTGCTTCTGATAATGATTTTGTTTCTAGTGGCAATAATGTTCTTCACACATTTGATGTTGGTGTTTGTGATATAAAAGAGCGGAAAAACAAAACCAACAGAGTTAAGCGTTTTTAGTTAAAGACGTATGGGGTGTCTTGAGTTACTGTTATGTTTTTTATTTAGGTTAGCCTTAAGGCAGAGGGTTTTTTCAATAAAATGGAAAGTTTCAAAAATCTGTCCTGTCTTTAAATCATGCAATAAATCTTTTATTAACAATTATAGACCAATTGGAATTATATCCAACGACAACATATTAGAAAGTATTATGTATCCAGTCATGTTGTTAGACAGTATGTGTCAGCCAGTATGGCTTTATCAAGAGTGGGTCAACTGCTACAAATTTGTACAATTTTACTCAATTTGTCTTAGATGCACTTGATCAGAGGAAGCAAATTGATGTAATATATACTGATTTCACAAAAGCTTTTGATTGGGTGCACGATGAAACTATAAATAATAAACTTAAATATTTTGGACTGTGTGATAATCTTATACTGTCTATTTCTTATTAACTAAGATACTGCAGTATGTGGGAGCATTCAACTCAATTTTATATTGTGCTAGCAGTGGTGTCACGCAAAGCTCAAACCTGGGTCCGTTAATGTTCTTACTTCTTGTCAATAATGTTGTTGAGTTGCTAGACTTTACAACTTATTTATATAGAGTGTGCATGTTGAACATGATTGTCAAACATTACAATCAGACATTAACTCCTTGACCGCTTGGTGTATTGCTAACAAATTAAGTCTCAGTAATAAGAAATGTCAGTTGATGACTTTTTCTAGAAAACGGGAGCAAATTACATATGAATATACGGTAAACGATATAATTCTAACAAGATTTCACCAGATAAAGGATCTTGGAGTAATCTGTGATCCGGAATTATCTTTTATCCCACACTATGATTACATTAGTAATCGTAGTCTAAAAATGCTTGATTTTATTATAAGGAACACAAGAAACATTACAAACATTGTTGGAAAATTTTTTGGGTAAGGGTCCTTATTTTGAGAAAAACTACTTTTTTAACTTCCCGTTTCGGTAATTTTTATTACCATCTTCAGGGCACATCGATAACGAATATCTTCTAAAAAACCCATAATGTTATATCTATCCTGTGTCAATGATATCCCAATTTCTTCTTATGTAATAGAAAAGTTTTTAGACCGACTTATTAATTGTTGGAAAATTTTTTGGAAGGGTCCTTATTTTGAGAAAAACTACTTTTTTAACTTAGCCGACGTTTCGGTAATTTTATTACCATCTTTCAGGGCACATACTGATAACGAATATCTTCTAAAAAACCCATAATGTTATATCTATCCTGTGTCAATGATATCCCAATTTCTTCTACGGTTTTTTAGAAGATATTCGTTATCAGTATGTGCCCTGAAGATGGTAATAAAAAATTACCGAAACGTCGGCAAGTTAAAAAAGTAGTTTTTCTCAAAATAAGGACCCTTACCCAAAAAAATTTTCCAACAATTAATAAGTCGGTCTAAAAACTTTTCTATTACATAAGAAGAAATTGGGATATCATTGACACAGGATAGATATAACATTTGGGTTTTTTAGAAGATATTCGTTATCAGTATGTGCCCTGAAGATGGTAATAAAAAATTACCGAAACGTCAAGTTAAAAAAGTAGTTTTTCTCAAAATAAGGACCCTTACCCAAAAAAATTTTCCAACAATTAATAAGTCGGTCTAAAAACTTTTCTATTACAAACATTGACTGTCTAAAAATTCTATATTTTGTGAGAAGTTGTTTAGAATATTGTTGTATTGTGTGCAGTCCACATTATAATGTTCACATTCCGGTGGTTGACAGAATTCAGCGAAAATTTTGTAAACATATGTATTTTATTAAATATAAAAGATACCCAGATGTAAACTATAATTACACTGATTTAATTAATGAATTTAATTTGGAGCCTCTGTTCATTAGACGTAAGGTATCATACATAATGCAATTATACGAACTCGTACACGGTCAAGTTGATAATTCTGAATTCTTAAATTTGCTTCAGTTTCATGTGCCTAAAATTGATTTCAGAAATTCTTCTATTTTGAGGTGCGATATTCCTTGTACAAACCAACACAAGAATTCTCCGTTATTTAGCATGTGCAGATTATATAACGAAGTGCAATACTCAGCTGATATTTTTTGTGATGACACATGTATTTTTGGGTGCTATTAGGGAAACGGTTAACACCAATACATTAATTTAACTCAATTTAACTTAACACATCAATTAATATTATCCTATAGGGCTCCAAATTATATATTAATTATAAATCTCATCTTTAACTGTTTTTACAATTCTTGATATACTTTGTATATTATTATATTAGTTTTTCCTTTAAATTACAATAATGAAGTGTAAGTATCTATACCTTATTCAGTTTAACTTTGCAGTGTTAGCCAGGAGAGAAAACAAAATGAGCGCTGATACTTGGTGTAGACGGCAGGCAGATGTACACAAGTGCAAAGTTCCTATAGCGGTTCATTTTCATGTTTATTTTATTTCATAAGTATCGGTCGTACTTGAAGGTTGTACTGAAAAGTTAAAGTGAATAGAGTTAATATTGTATCCAGATTTATGGACTGTAGTGTCTGTTGGATTTAATAAACATTGTTATTATTATGATTATTATTATTATTATCACTTTTTTTTCGGTTACCCGACGCTGGACAGTCCTCCCGTGGCCTCCGACGGCTCACGGGAGTCATGCCAGCACATTAACCACAGCCACTCCCCACATCCCGCAGGGTTAGTGACTGTAGGTTCCGGAATCGTGTTCCCTAAGCAGACGGAGAGAACCAAGAATGACCGCCTTCTGCATTTGGCCTGCCAGCCACTCAGCTGATTTTTGGCAGGCCGGTATGATCTTTAATTCCGAGAGCAGCGTAGGCTTTATCCCTCCGAGTACACCGATTATTAGGACGAACATTTTGACTGAGTAGCCTGGGTACAGCACTTGTAGCTCGTATCGGAGATCACGGTATTTGGTTCGTTTCTCCTTCTCCTGTAAGGTGGTTTTTCTCCGCAGGTGCCGAGAACTCGATGACATACATCACCTTGAGTTGATGCTAGAGGAGGACTATGTCAGGCTTGTTGGCTTGGATCAGCCTGACCGTCGGGAACGAGTAGTTCCAGTAAATCCGACATTTCTCGTTCTCGACAACGGATTCAATTTCTCCGGGGACGTAAGGCAGCACTGGTGTCTGGTTTACCCCGAACGAGTACCTTAGATGGTAGTATAGCACTCGTAACGCCGCGTTATGTCGGTGGATGTAGGCTGAAATCGCATATATGGTGCATGCAGATAGTATGTGTATGAGCGATTCCGGCGCCTGATGGTAGGTCCTGCAGTTGATATCAGGAACCTCTATACGCCACACGCGGCTACGGTAGACCAAGGTGTTGATAACACCATCTTGGCAGGCCATAATGAATCCCTCGGTCTCCGACTTAAGCCCGGCTGAACTTAAAAAGGCGAATGTGAGCCTGGTCGATAAACCCAGTGTTTCTATGTTCTTATAGAAGACACCATGCTGGGGTTTATCGACGTGCTGCCGAAACAGATTTTCCTGTTCGGCAGCTCTAATTCGGGCTTTCAGATGATTTGGCTGAAGTTCAGTGACTGACTCTACATTAGCACCTCGCCGGCCTCCTCGCCTGATGTCAAATGCGAGACCGAGTTCATCTGCTGCTCTTTTTGCTGCTTTGAACAATTCTGCTCCCACTCCTACAGTTTCGTGATGTTCTACAAACCGCAAGAGGGGAGTTCAGCTCCTGAGGATGTTATATGCCATACTCAGTACTACTCTGCCATGCGTACACTCTAGGCTCAGGAGTCCTCGGCCCCCCGTTGCCGTGAGATGTACACACGAGGAACGGACGATCTAGGATGAATACTTTTGTGAATATTCATCATCTTGCGGGTATCTCTGTCTAATTGGCGCAGCTCATCCACAGTCCACTTTACTACTCCGAAGAAGTAGAACAGAACCGGAACGGGAAGCATGTTAGTTGCAGACACCTTGTTCTTCCCCGAAAGTTCGGAAGACCAAATCTTTCGGAGGCGGTGTCTGTACCTGCCACAGAGAGAATCCTTTATTTGTGTTACATCCTGGATATGCCTTTGTTCCACACCTAGATATGTATAGGTCTCTCCGGCATCCAGATGTCTTAGGATGCTTCCGTCTTCGAGGTGCGCATCTTCAGGGAATTCCCCCCATCGTCCTCTCTCGAGGTGGACGATGCACATTTGTCTAACCCGAACTCCATACCAATGGCGAGAAGATCTATCTTGTTTCCTGCTGTTGGTGAATTTTGTTAAACTTGAGGACCACTCATTACTGACATACTTTAGTTTGAAAAGCAAGTCGATACTGGTTCTAGGATTTTGCGAAGGTACCTGTCACGTGTATCTGGAAAGTTTTCCTAATCGTCGACCACCAAAACGGCTTATTTTGGCTTCAAGAATTTTAGGCATTTCTATGTTCATGTAATTAAGTGACATCTCGACAGTAATTTTTACTTTATGAACATTTAAATTTCATATAATCTTGGATCTATTCCGTTCGCATATCAAAAATTATATTTTCCATGAAATTGACAATGCCATCAAGGACCTAAAAATTTGCAGTATGAAGTAAAACAATAATATTTACTAAGAAGTCACAAAATAAAAGTTACTTTTTACAAATGCTCCAAAAGAAATAGTCTAACTTGTTTACGATGTCTAACCGGGCAACAACGTTCGTGTAGCCAGAACGTACGACCCTAAATTTATTTATATCTTCCTTACAATTTCCAGAATATCGGCAAAGTCCTTACATTTATTTTGTTTAAAGTTATCCATCGATATTAGGGCCTTGTTCTTTGTTTTTTCTCTTTGAAAAATAAATAACTTATATGCATCAGTGTTCTTCGCATATGTATATCTATGATTAAATTTGTATATACAGGATGTCCCGAAACTAATCTGCCAAACGTCGGGAGTTTCCGAGTAACAACAAATCAGAGATGTTGCGATGTATTCACATTTTCAAAATAACTCCAAAGGCAGATTTACGTACAATAGTAGCCTAAACACATTCATTTACGGCTCTCCCTTAAAAAATAAATAATTCCCGTCATTTATATAAACATATTCATTGCGTGTTACCATTTTATTATTACAAACTCATTAACAACCATCAAAGACAATCATTAAAAAAAACTTAATTGAAGACTTGAAACATCAAAGGAGCTAAGTGCCAAATCTGTTTATTGCGATTTTAAAAGAAACCTCTTAAAACACGCACTGACTCTTACGTAATCGTCGTGTCATCTAGAATTGAGTAGAAAAAATCCAAAGGAAAGCCTGTGGCACTTGGATCCATTATGTGGTGTTTTCGCTTGTATAAAGTACTTTTTTATGAGACAAACTCAATTTCACTAAAAGTGGCACTTAGCCCTTTTGATATTTTAAAGCTTCATTTACTCAAATGCTTCTTTCTTTCTTTGGCATTTGCAAATTTGGTAATGACAGTATTTATAAACATTTCCCTTCCTTCCGATTTCTCTTTTAACATCGTAGTTAACCGGAAAAAGTTAATAACTTGAAATCAAAATAGCGGTACCCTAATATTAAAAAAGCGCAATAATTTTATGTGCTGAAATAAACTAAATTTTTCTTTTTGTTAATTTATTAATTTTACATTTGTTCATTAAACCCTTTGAGTTTGGCGCCCCTAGGCCTCGGCCTCACGGGCCTATATTTAAATCCAACACTGAATATCTCCAAAACTATTCAATTCCCGAAGTTTAGAATATTAATTTCGGGACACCTGTTATTTAAACTTACTTTAAAATCTGAACATGATAAAATTCTGATTGATATTTAAATCAATTCATTTACCTTATTTTTCTACATTTTTCTAAATAAATACCTTTACTCTTTGTTTTACGTAGAGCCCTTTCTCAATCGCCGCCACTGGATAAGGTAGGAAAAGCAAAGAACGTCAACAATTATTTCGGTTTGTGGTATTAAGTTACGGGTTAAATGAACATTGTATTCAACCCTGATGAGTTAATTAGACAAACGTTTCTAAATTATTAAAAGTTTTAGAACTTTCCACAGCTAGGCATCATGTGTTATCATTTTGCTCCTTAGCAGAAGCGCTCTATGCTATTAAAGTTAGGTGAAGTTTTAGAAAATGAAACTATTAAGATACCAGTTTCTTGGTTTTTTTATATTATACACGGGGGAAAATTTTGTAAGTATTTGTGTATCTGTCTCACGAGCAAAGTTCGAGCTACATACAGAATATAAGCGGCTTACTTTTTCTTCTAATTTATTAATTTATAGAAAAAAAATTAATTTCTTTAGCTTTATTGTATTTATTTTACGAAAGATAATATGTACGGTTTACATTGACTGAATAACTAATACAATTTTTTTTTCTTAAATTGATATTTATTAAATTAGTTCGTACAGAATAATCACGAAACATTATTCAAAAATTGATCTGTGTAAGCCCTTACTTTGTGATAATTAATCATGATTATATAACAAAAGAACACATTTTACTTCGTGTTTTTATCACTAATTTATTGTTACTTAACGTTACTACGGTTTCAGCTTAACATATTGTAATGCATTTTATGTGGGTCAAACTAGTCGTTCGTTCGAAATTAGATATAAAGAACACCTACGTTCCTTTGGACTCTAAAAAACAAGTCAACTTTTTAAAAAATCGTATTTTAGAGTAAGGTCAGAAGTGTTCCAAATTGAAACAATCTTAATATATTTCATGTAAAAGAAATAGCTTTAAATTAAATTTACTCTAATTCATAGAAATTTTTAAATCAAACAATAGTCTGGGAAATTAGTTACTGTACGACTTTTGGACTTATATCATGCTACACTTTTTGACATATTTAAATTGTGAGCGTTTTATCCAATTATAAAAATGTCTGTATTCGTTAACTTACGAAATATATTTGTTTTTATTAAAATTACCTAGGTCAGCACAGTAAATATCCCTCAATATTGTAATAAAGTATCACCGACACTATTGTTATTTTTCAACCTAATTTGCACTAATAAATCGGAATTTCAAATTTCCCATCTTTAACGTAATAAATAGTTTTAGCATAAATGTACTGTAATAATTTTTGTTTATTCATTCACTTCACAATCGTTCAAAAATGGCCGAAACTACAGTAATGTTAAGTTACAATAAATTGGTGAGAAAAAAAAGTAAAATGTTTTTTTTTGTTATATTATCACAAAACTTTAACATTCAGTCTATTTTTTTCATACAAGTTTTATAATTATTACAATAAAAATGTAGTTTTGTTAAATGGATTTGACTAAATTCATTTGATGGACTATTTCATACTCTACAAAGTAATGGCCAATATTTGCATACCTAATCAGAAATTGGTAGATAAAATCTAGTAACATAAGTCTTGATTATATTCATGGATTCTAGAACAGTTGTATTTCTTAATTATACAGTAAATCATATGTTCATATCTAAAATATACATTTTATGTAATAAATGTACAGGTATACAACTCTTTTTAATTTTATTATAATCAGAACAGTATTTTGCTGGCCTTTTTGTCTTCATTACAATACAAAATATCAACAATACAGAAATAGGCCGGTAACTTGATTACATATTTAAAAATATGATTTATGTACAAATAACAGAAATTAAATCTAGTAAATTGAAATATTTGAGTAATTTAATGTCATAGGAATTAATCATCTAATGCTGCAAAAGTAACAGTAGGTCCCTCAATTTTTGGATTTACGCCAAATTTATCGGAAAAAATAATATGTTCATTCAATAATTTCTATACAAACTTGCTTTCGATCTGAAGATCAGCGAAGTAGCTTCATTGTACTTTGTTTATCACTAGTATATAACTCCATGAATCACTGCATATTGCTTCACAAACGATTTTTATCAGGTTTCGAGGTAATAGGTTACATTTAATTATCTTAGATAATAGGTTTCAACGAACGTCTATAAATTTGTTCCAAGATGTGTTTAATTACTTTTCTGAAAAGTCTCAGATGTCTCAAAGCTCTATTCTTGAGCACTCCTATTTTTAGTAATATATTAACGATGTGCATTATGTACTCGATAACTCAGTTACACATGACAAATATGTAAACTAAATAATTTATTAAAAATACAATTTTACAATTATCTTCTGTCATAGATATTGACAAGTCTATGTACTATTGAATCAATTATTATGAAGTGCATTATGTTTCGATTAGGGCTGGGAATCGAATACGAATAATGCTAGATTCGAATATTCGAGTATTCGCATCAAATTTTGCTAATGAAATTTATTCGAATAATCACAATATTCGAATACTCGATTTTTGATCAACATATTAGGAAGTAGCATTTGATTATATTTGATAATTTGAATATGACACATAAATCACTTATATTACTGTACAAATAGGTAGAGTATGCTTCAACAATAGGTATAGTAGGTAAGGTACATATATTCTAATATCCAACATGTGTAAATTGAACTTTTCTGAGCACATTGTATCAACACAGAATGTAACTAAACTAGGTCTACATGAGACACTCCTATTGTGGGAATGGATAGCAATTAAATTGCTGCTTATGGTTACGTCAAGACACTTATTGTGGTCTACCTAACCAAATACTCAAATAGATAATTTCGGATAACAATTCGAATAATTCAATTTTCGTATTCTGTCAGATATACGAATAGTTCGATGACATTCGAACATTTTTGAATGAAGATTGAGCCTTATGTATCGATACACTAAGTTACATATAACACATGTATAACAAGTGCTGTGTCAGTATCAAGTTCTGCCCATAATCACAGATATATAGCAGCAGATATGGACACCTGGTGTGAGAATAATCGGCTTAAACTAAATAATTCATAATATACAATTTTACAATTTTCTTCTATCATAGATATAGGCAAGTCTATGTACATTAAACAATTTTATGATACATCTAATTCAATTAAATCTAGGAGTGACCCTGGATCAAAAATTAATTTGCAATTGTTATGCAAATATGCAGTAAACTAAATTTGTTTTTTTATTTAAGTAGATTTTACTTTACTAATATTATTTATTAGGAAAAATTCTAATATTTGTACACAAAATAGGGAATGTGCATTATATGGCAACAAAACGTGCATGGTAATGATATTAGCATTCCACCTCATTTTTTTAATCATTTATTAAACGTCGACCTATTTCCGCAACCACGGCCAATTATCGACACCAGGAGATCAGTAACCCTCAACCTAGAAATTTGCCAAACCTCTTCTCTTTCCTCGTCTCTTGCCTAACACTTAATAGACTAGGGACTAACTACTTTACATTTCTTCCGAAGGATAGTATATCACCTACACAACCCTCGCCTAAGATTGAATTGCTTATGCTTATACGCTGATATACGAACCACTAGATGACTGGACGAGATCGCCGAGTTTCACTTGCGTTACTGCTGACTACAACTGCCGGTACTCGACTTTCGTATCGAATACGAGTGCTGTTAAGGTAGATCTATGCACGACCTCATAATTATTAATTTTTTTCCAACAGGATCGTATTATAAATAAAGGATTAAAAGCATTAACTTTCTTTAGTTATAAAACTGAAGACCGCATCTCAGACAATTATTTCGCAAATATCAGTGGCGAAATCAACTCGTGTGCGAACACGTGAGTATTTTCATGTACAAAAATGACACACTATACAAAATAAGCAATATCTTACCTTACTTTCGACGGGTGACTTTTGTAATGTTCAAAATTGGATGAACGCTGAACATTTATTAAAGAACACTATTGCATTACAACAACTATTTTTTGACACTAGAATAAAAGGCGTAACTGGAGCGTATTTAAAATACTAAAAGTTTTAAAATGTTCGACTTTCGTGTACACAAGATAACTTTTTACAGCATTTTCAATAAATTTCTCGTGCCCCTAAACTCTAGTTCTAGGTTGTTTTGTATCTACCGGTCCACGATATTTCACGTAGGAACCCGTCCAGAATTATTTTCACAATAACACAATAAAACGCACAAAACTCTATCGAAATGCATCTGCAAATTGCTGATTACCGAGGTCACAATCTAATACGTGTCTTCAATTGCAATGTATGTATGTGGTGGGGATTCTGTCTTACACGTATCTCTGCTTGTTTATTTATTTGAACTGCGATATATCTATGATGGGTGGGAAAATGAGAATCATTCAAAAACAGATGTGTGTAGAAAAACGCGTTTACAGTATTATCTATTTATATTCTGGTTTCAACTGTGTTATTATCGAAGATAATACTGGAAAATTGTTTTTATTTGGCAAGAACCGTTGAATGCCAGACTAAAATCACTTGTATATTCTATATAATATATATTTTAAACTTGTCTTTACCGTCATCTTATGTTAAAACTCTCTGTCTTGTTGGTGATCCTCATCAAATTCAATTATGTCTGGATAGATATATCCTCAGCATCGGCTAATGCCGGCAAATTGAGGTAGATTTGTCGGAAACGTTGCTATATCACATATAGCAAGATCATCAATAATTCAAAATATTAATTTAATTATATTCTATCTTTATCTAATTAATATGACTTGTACTGAATGGTCTATTGTATACAACACATTTATATTTATCAAAATCTGACATACTAATTTGTCCGAAACATTGACTTGTACTGTTTTACCCACCCGTCATAGATATTACAGGCATTTTCAGTTTAGAGCAGACCCTTTACAATCGTAAAAAATCTACTTAGTGCTTAGTTATTTAGTCTTATATTTAGTTTTAAGTAATTCATAAAGGTTTAATTAAGGAACATTTATTTTAAAATTTTCTATAATTAAACATTAATCTTCTACATTTAAGAGATGACAATACAACTTATATTTTGTAACGTAACGGCACGCACGCATAAAATATAGTTTTTGTTTTTTCACTGTGTCAATTAATTACACGAATATATAAATGTGTTTTATTTTGCAGGGAATTAGTAATATACAATAAAATATCATGAGAAAAGGTTACTGATTAATTCCTAAAATAAATCGTTTGCCGTCGTATTTCACAATATTTATTTTCATTTTATTAATTGTACGAGAGTTGTGCGTAAGCCCGTAACTGGAATAACTACGGTCTTTACTTATAACGGATTGCCAGAAAATATAAAAAGGTAGCTGAAACTCATCCACTCAAAAATGAATTGAAATATTATTAATCGATAATGTATTTTATTCATTCGACGAATGAATGAAATTAAAATTTTAATAACCAATGAGCGTATGCTAATTCTTATTATTTCGCCATTAGTTATTCAAGTGTTTCGCGAATATTGTGTTTCTGGTCCTCATTTTATGAGGATTGTGTATTGAATGGTGAATATTTCTTGTACTGTACTAAATTTATTAATTTTCGCTATTGTCATACACTTTTACTCGACATATTGTATTTATATATTAGATGAAGATTATAAAACAATATTTACAAAACGGCAACTCCATTATATTAATTAGTTTTTAGTTAATTGCGTATTTTAGAACGAAGCTCTTTGTGTAATGAACTGTGTTGATAATAATTCACTAAAAGCTGCAGTCGATATGCCAGATAACGTTTTTACTGCGTCTTGGGATTTAACAACGGCAATATACGTTAATTGCTTGGGTAAGAAACAAATACACATGAATTTTCCATTAACGCTGTATTTTCTTCTTAACTGTGACTGTTGTTTAATTTAAATTCACACATCCTAATTTATTAGTGACTTTTTATTCTTTTTTTCTCGGCATATTTATTGATGTATACTATGTAACAAGAAATATATTACGTTTAACGCGCTTTATGCACTTCCCACATTGCTGTGGCAATATATTGGACTATAATCTGGTTGTCTAACCGAAGTTTCTAAAGCATAACATCAACTAATATTTGTCGATCTACTATGACCCCGTAGAGAAATATTTTTATTGGTTATATTATTTTCTATCAGAAAAATACAAATATTGCAAGAAGAAAATATTTAAACTAACATTTATAAAGAATTTAGACGAAAGGCCTCACCGTACTAGGTTGTGTATTTACATGATTACATGATTTAAAAAATATTTATACACCAAACAAAAAAAAACAGTTATCCAGAAATATTTCAAAAAAAGGCACTTAACCATTCAATAATTTAACTAGAAACTGTTATTAATGATCTCCTGGTAATTGTTAGTAGCGTGTATGTCCTCCGCGAGCTTGAATTACATCATTAAATCATTGAGACACTGAGAAAATCAATTTTTCTTAACAAATTTGAGGAATTGATTCTTGAAAGGCCAATGGCAGCTCTTGAACAGTCTCTGGCATGGCTGGACGACAACGAATACGCCTCTGGAATTGATCCCAAAGCTGTTCAATCGAATTAAGACCCGGACTATATGCTAGCCAAAAAGATACCTATCAGAGATGTTATAGTCCACAAATCGTTCGTTTTGTCTTCTCCACACCCATTTCGACCATCAGGTGATCGCAGAAAAAAGCGTGAATCATCTATATAAAAACGAAAGATTATTGGAGAGTTTCAATATGATTTCTTGTTTATTGTATACCACAATATACAGAAAAATACAGTATACCTTGCGGTTCACTGATAGTCTAAAAATTAATAGGAGACGAGTTGTGTCTTAATACAAAAATTATACAATTTATCTTCTCAATACGTAAACATTATTTTTATAAGAATGTTACATAAAAAAAGCTGCTAAAAGTTAAGCATTTATCTTATAGACACAAAATTGGCGATTTATAATTTATTCTAATTATTATAATATTGCTATTTTTTTCACACAGATGTTTACAGTTGTATTACACAATAAACAATTTATTACATTTTCACCCCATAAAAAAACTACCGAATTTCCCCAATAATAACATAAAATTCTATAGTCATAAAAGTATTTTATTTAAGAATAATAAATTTTCCGGAGGGTTCACGTTTAAGGTTATCTAATATTCATATAAAATGTCGCCAAGGGACCGTTGAAACGTCCACCTGCTGCTGTCTTCACATGGCTCAGTTCACAGCAAAAGGGATTTTCTCATATTAACAGGACTTAGACGTAGAACCTGCTTCACACTGCACTACAATATTTGCTTAATGTAAAATTACAAAATCGTTAATACTATAGAATTTACTAAAACATTTCTGTACGCAAATGTGAACTCTAACTTGTTCATAGTAGATTTTTTTTTATTGATAAGCGTAATAATTATCAGTAAAATAAATTTACTGTATAATTACATAGTATCGAAGGGCTTGGAGAATACTGGACTGCATTGGGATAAGTTGGAATCTACTGCCTTTGTTTTCCCTCGCCTAAGATAATGACTGCCAATATCAATTCCAATTGGCATTGGCTGGTATTACTTTTTGGATACGCCTTTATGGAAAGGAGCAATCAATTTTCAGCAAAAACTGTTATCAGAATTTATTTTTCTATGCATAATCATTATATCCAAGATTCTGCACTGCCACATATAATTGGAAGATGTTCATCGACATGGTCTAAGAGTTCACACTCTCCTTATGTATTCATTTTCCATCTTCTGATACTTATAACTAATAATGTAATTTGTCGACGTTTATACTAGATAAATTATGTCTTAAAATTTATTTACTATCTTTCTTTGTTTCAGGTGAGTATCCATATTAAAAATCCGCTTCCAATTTTACCGTAAGTACCAACAAATACTTATTGTATTTAAATTTTAAATAATGGTTTTAATGTATGTAATCATCGTCGTTTAACACACGCAGTATTCTTCTTAGAAGCATGTATATTTTGTATATATTATGTCACAGACAGATGCAATCTGCCATTGACATGAGTAAGTTATATCAAAAATAATATAAGTTTTGCTTTTTACATAAGGTATTATGAATAAAAATTAGGAAAGTGAAGGCAAGATAATGTATGAGAGTAAGAACTCAAGAGAGGAGGGAGAACCAGTTAATTCTGTTATGTTCTGGCAAATATAATTTAAATGACATGCACCAAATTAATCTTAAATTTACTATGTAATCCCTGAGATAAATTAAAATAAAATGTACCACTAGAGGTGCCAGGAAGAGTGTACGTCCCCCCTCCACTCACATTATTTGGTGTACTAATATTGTGTAGATTACAGTAAAAAATTAAAAAAATATGCCTCCGGCTTTGTTGCTGCACACATTTGATCTAGTTTCGAATTATAGAGAAAACACACTTCACATGTAATCAGAAATATCTTACAAACCCATTTTCTGGTCAAAAACTGTAGAATCCTTTCAATTACATGTGTATGAATGCATTTCTCTTAATTTGAGATCTGTATTAATCAAACATATAGAAATAAATGTGAAGATAAGTGGAGATCATTTTCTATTTTTGTGTCTTTTGGTTATCGACCTATTGGCCTATGATGGTTTTTTCGTATAAAGGCAGCTGCCATATTGGTACATACCTAACGGATTTTTAAAGTGTTCTCTAGACTAGACCTTAATCCATTTAGAAAAATCATATCCTAAAAGATACAGACGCAGGAGGGAAAATTTTGGGTTCATGTATGCCTTGCTTGGTTCCTCGATTATAATTTTAGACCTATGAACTCTATGAAAATTCCTCATTCAGAATTAGGTGCGTTCAAATTTAATGAAAGGGAAACGAAATACATACCTGTTAAATATTTCCTGTGACAAAATAAGTTTATTTTCTACAGTCGTACAATAATTATTAAAACTCGACTTTTTTGCCAATGAAATGTATATTACTTGATTAAATAATAATTTATCTGAAAAATTAAAAGATTCAAAAAACCTAGTTTATAAAAATTATCGTCAGCTTTAAAAATTTTATAATAGTATTCTCCTATAAGCACAAATTTTGATTGAAGTTTTTCTAACCAAAAAACTTAACCTTGTCTGTTCTGTAATAAGATGGTGTGAATTGAACATTAATTGTTATACAAACTTCTCTAATCGCTTCTGAACTAAATTGGTTCGATATTTCGAAAACAATTATGTAACAACTTATACTATTCCATTACCTAAATGTAGTGAGAATGCAGTTTTATATACAGGGTGATTCAGAAAGAAGCCGAAAAAGAAGATATTAAAATCTGAGTAGCTATATAACAGATTTCGTATATTTTTGGTAACTCTAAGGCAAATAAAGAAAGTAATAAAAGTATTCTTAAAATCCCCCAGTTATCAATACTCCTAAGAACAGAAAATAACCTCACTATTTGTCTGATAAGTAAATGATCATAATTTATGTATACCTACAGAGCAACAAAAAATTTTAAAAAATTAACGCAACTATGAAGATAAACTCGAACTTTTATCACTTAGTAATTTATAAACACCAGTCACCAGACAGAAGTTTTATGAAGAATATGTTTATACAGGGCGAGTCAATAGTGTGTTCTCCTTTGATAACCTTTGAACCGTTAGTGATACAACAATTTATTAAATACAAAAGTTTTTTGGGTCAATAAGATCTATTACTTAAAATTATTGTGAAGTTTACAGGGTGCTTAAATTTTCTGTTACACAAAAAATATACTCTTTTTCAAATAGAACACCCTGTATCTTTTGTCACCATTTTATTAAGTGAAAAGGGTATTATACAGTGATATTTTGTTTTTTGGATTTGCATGCAACGTTGCCAAGTTATTTAACATTTTCTGGAAATTTAAGGATTTATAAGGATCCGTTTAATAATTTTTATTTACCTATGAAAACAAGCTGGGTAAGCAAATATTATGCTATTCTTAGTTCATACTATACGCTACGTATTAGTACCTTTTTTACCTTATTCTATTTTACAGGGTGTCCATGATGGCATATCAATTAATGAGAATTTCAAATGGGAAAAAACTGTTTTTTTTTAATGGGACACCCTGTATTTCTTTACGTGGTTGGATTCCTCCTTCAAATTTCTTTCTTTTTTGTATAACACTTCCTGTACCTAACTGTTGAAGTTTTGGAGATAATTAAGGTTTTCTCTTTAACCTTGCGATCATAGTAAAAATTAATGCAATTTTATCAAGAACGGTTTTGGAAAAACAAAAATTGTACTGTCAAACTAATATTTTGTGGTTTACATGTAATTAATTTTACTTGGTGGTGATTCTTCTGTATTTCCTAGTTGAGTTAATAATTTTTGTTAAATAAACTATGAATTTATCACACGAAGAATTGATCGACATGGTTTATGCATTGGGAGAAAGGGAGAGATATCCGCTATAGGCATCAAGAATTTATATTCAGCGTTATCAGAACGAAGACATCCTCACCATTCTGCATTTGAAAGGTTGCGAGAAAGGTTTGAACGAACTTGACATGTAAATTATGAAAAACATGAACGTACAAAACTAGCAACAAATGAAGAAAAAGTGTTTCAAATTACATTAAGTGTCGTTGAAGTTCGAGAGAAATTAATAGACAACTTGATATAAGTCAATCCTCTGTAACAAGAATATTGAGGACACAAAACTTTCATCCTTATCATATTCAACTGCTTCAGGAACTAGAGCCAAATGATTTCAAACGTAGGGTAACATTTTGTGAGTGGACACTCAATAAGATTCATCAACAGCCGCAATTTTTTTATTTCGTGCTATTCACTGATGAGGCCACATTTCATAAAAATGGTTGTGTTAATAGACATAACTTACACTACTATGATACCATGAACCCTCATTTTACGAGAACTGTAGATAATCAACATCGATGGTCACTCAATGTGTGGGCAGGGATAGTAGGTGAATATGTAATTGGACCGCATTTCCTTAATGGTCACTTGACTGGGAATATGTACCTCGATTTTTTACAAAATGTACTGGGAGGATGGTTAAACGGGTACCCTCAAAATGTCTTACAGAGGCTGTGGTTCCAGCACGACGGAGCTTCACCCCATTATAGTACTTCCGTAAGCGACTTTTTAAATGTTACATTTGGTGACAATTGGATAGGTCGAGGAGGACCAGTTCAATGGCCACCAAGATCGCCAGATTTGACAAAATTGGACTTTTTTTGTGGGAGTATGTACATTAAAGGGATTAGTGTACAAAACATCACCAACTACAAGAGAAAACATGCAGCAAAGAATTCGACTAGCGTTCGACACCATCACGCCTAACATGTTGCAAAATGTAAGTGACTCATTTCTTCCTAAAGTCAGTAATTTACAACTAGGAGGTTACATTAAGCATATTTTGTAACTTGTTTTATTTTTTCTCTTCTATTTACTGTTTACGTTCAAAATTACACTTTTATTTTGTTATGTACATACCTAAGGTGAGGCGTTAATTTTGTGATTTAAGTTCAATAAATTTGCTACTTTTACTGTTTCCTTTACGATTTTATAGAAAATAATTTTTCGTCCGACCGCAATTTTTGTTTTTCCAAAGCCATTCTTGATAAAATTGTATTAATTTTTAGTATGATTGTGAGCACGGTTAATGTGAAAACCTTAATTATCTCCAAAATTCCAAAACACAACAGTTAGGTATAGGAAGTGTTATACAAAAATGAAAGCAATTTGAAGGAGGAATCCAACCACATAAAAAATACAGGGTGTTCCAATTAAAAAAACAGAGTTTTTCTCATTTGAAATTCGCATTAATTGACATGCCGTCATGGGACACCCTGTAAAATAGAATAATGTAAAAAAGGTACTAATACTTAGCGTGTAGTATGAACTAAGAATAGTATAATATTTGCTTACCCAGCTTGTTTTCATAGGTAAAAAAAAATTATTAAACGGACCCTTATAAATCCTTAAATTTCCAGAAAATTATTATTAAATAACTTGGCAACGTTGCATGCAAATCCAAAAAACGAAATATACCTGTATAGTACTGTTTTCATTTAATAAAATGGTGACAAAATATACAGGTTATTCCATTTAAAAAAAAAAGTATTTTTTGTGTGTAACAGACAATTTAGGTTAGGTTAGGTTTGTTGTGAATGGGTCTCAGTAGACCCTCCACTGCGGCCATCAGCAGGCCTATTGTGGCTCACGCCTAATTATATTTCACCCAATAAGTTCAGTCTCTTAATGAAACTGATAACTTTATTGGGTGAGAATGTGTCCAGATCTGCCTTCTCATCATCCTCCAGGAACAGACAATTTAAGCACTCTGTATATTTCACAATAATTTTAAATGATAGATCATATCAACCCAAAAAACTTTTGTATTTAATAAATTGTTGTATCACTAACGGTTCAAAGGAGAACAAACTATTGACTCACCCTGTATATGTTTTCACTCAGTTGACGTTAATGGGAGTGTTGAGACAACTCATATTATAGAAGTTATGCAGTATTAACCCCGTCAGATGTACATATCTGTTTAAATTTTATTTACGTACTAATGCAATTTTCAAACGCAAGTGTTTAGTCTGGAAAGAGATGATTTCATAAATTCAAATATTTACGAATCAACAATTTAAATTTTCTGGTATCAGCACTTTGCCGCACCTATATCTATGCAAAATGTTGTTAATTTCTGTTTTTCACTTTGTCCAATGAGAGTAGGTACTTATATAAAATTCAATACTATCCTCAGCTATAATATAGTTTTAGTTTTCTGTTCCTTCGTATAATAAAAATTCTAGATAATTAAAGTTAACAAAGGAAAAGAATCCTTCGAAATATATTCTACAAAGAAGAAATAAAATAAATTCGAGTATAAAAACATAAGAGAAGCTTTTAAGCCACGATAAGCACATACAATATATTTTTAATTAGAACAAGTGCTGGTGTTTCTGCAGAAACATTTGAATAAAGCTCTTGAATTTCTTAAATTGTGCTGTGTAAACTGAAACTTGAAGCTCAAGTTGCTGAAATCCGCTGTGTCCGCACTCACAGTCGAGATTTGACAAAAACTGCAGACTATGCATCAAAATCTCAGCACGACTGCTGTTTAACTTGTTGGAAAATTAGAAATTCTAATTAAAATAAAACCTTCTATATCCAACACTAGTCTAATTGCCGTATTATTAGGATAAATGGGCTATGAGGGTTAGAGTTATACGAGATAAGTAATACCCACAAACACTGTAATGGTAAAACATGTAATTTGACATTATTAACAGAAAGGGTTAGTATTAGACATGGGTATTTAATATAATCCGTTATCTGTTCAATATATGATTTCGCTGTAACGAATGCAGTTTTCCTAAAATATTTTAATAACTTTTTAAGAATTGTGGCATTTTCATTCAAATTAAAATATTATAAAAATACCAATATTTACCACTATTTCCTCAACTGTTCGTGCATTGGTTTACAACACTCGTTTACTACATATTAACAGTATAAGTGTACTCTGATTAGCACTTAATCTGCAGATTATAACATTAATGATTTTATATCCTTTAAAATCCATGGCTTCGTCAACACAAATCCACACATCCTGATATTGTCGATATAGTTGTTATTATTTATTGTTATCCTTGCACCGTTACACACTGCGACGTTTATAGGTAAACTAAATAGTGACTAATCACGGTCTAGATCTTGCTGCGCACGCACAGCTACTGTGCTTTCTTACTATGGGAGCTCAGACGGGTCCGTTGGGAAACCGGTCCAAGATTCACAGAAAGCATTTGGTGTCAAATAATAATAACAGAATATGTCATAGAAAGCAATAGATACCTTTTAACTGGATGGTAAGTAGTAGTATCTGTAGAACATTTATTTATTCAGTAACACATTCTGAGTACTTGCAGTAAAAGTAAAAGTAAAAGTAAAAAGAAGTGCACGAATTTGGAAATCCCGTATCTTCCTAATAGTGACATATTTGCGTTAGACAGGTTTGTTTAAAAACTTAGTGTCGTATTAAGCCTACTTGTTTTTATAAAATATTTTTATCTTACAAAAATTTTTTCCAACAATTTAAATCACCATTACCACTTGAAAAATATGAAAAAAACTATTATTGCACTGAAATTATGGAGAATGAGAAGAAGTGACAAAAGATTGGCCTTTAAAAGCTTATATTCTAATTCTGTGCGTAATAAATTTCTAGTGACAATTTTTGATAATCATCAATTAAAACTGTAAAATAAAATTTAAGAAAGATATCAACTTTGAGATAGGCGAAAACGATCTGCAAAAAAATATTTCATTTGAAAAAAAAATTTTTCACTCTCATATTACAGTTTATTCTAGGACATTATAAAATGTATTTTTTTAATAGTGTAAATCGAAAAACAATGTTTGAAGTATTGTAAGGGCGAATAAGTATAAATGAGTCTAAGGAAATGCTTAGGAAATAAAATGTATAAAAATAGGCAAACAATCTAGATTGGGTGGGACAGAAGGGTGAAAATAGTGACTAATATTAGCTTAAGAGGATAAAAGAAAAACTAGTGAAAATGTATTCGCAAAATGATATCCTCATTGGACTGAACTTCAAATATAATAATGAAAAACCTGTAAGGCAAACTTACATAATTGCTCTTGTTAAACCACAACAACAGATCCACCAAACTAGAGACAAACTTAATCTTGCCCCACCCCAAGGACTTCAGATTTAACCAAATTATCGTTATGATGTTCAAATTACTGTCCATCGATGCATTTGGATGAACGGCAACTATTTTCAATTTGATTAAATCATCTTTGTTGTTCAACAGAAATGAACTAGTTAATTCCCATTAATTTTCTTAACACGTTGCTTGGTGTGAGACATGTATATGTTGATTTAAATAAATCGTATATAGGAACATAAATATAACAATTACATAACATTATTATTGTATAAGTTGTAAGTATAAGAATTATTGAGTTTTTAGCTCCATTAAATACAGTGTGTACGTAAAGTATGGAATAAATTAATTATTTCTTAAACCAAAAATATTTAGAAAGAATCCTCGATTTTTAATTTCAATTGCACCTTTATTTTTTGACTATGACGTCATCATTGTTTCCGTTATGACGTCATCGATATATTTTTTAAATGGAATACCCTGTATATTTCCCCATTTTTGGATTCCCTCAATAGCCGATTCCAAATATGTATCACACTTAGGATCTTAATGTGATAAGTTGAAAGATACAGCCATTTAAGAAAAACAAGTAAAATAAACACGCCTCTTATTAATTTTTGAAGTAGGCTAGTTTCTGTATGTTTTTTGTTTTATCGTTATCGTCTTAGACAGTGAATCACTTAATAATACTTTACGCCAGTAGTGGTTTCTCAATAAATGTTGTCGATTCATTTTAATTTATAACATGAGTGTATTTGTAAGGCAGAGAATTGAAATTCTTACGATGATTGGGTTTGGTGATAGGATGCGAACTTAACAAGAAGTATGTAATTTATTTAATACTAAAGTGTGTAAAATTGAAAAAAAAATTAGAAAGACTGGAAGGTTTACCCAAAACAGGTCGCCCAGGTATTGAAGATGATAAAAAATTAAATATTTTACTGGTTGTTGAAGAAAATCCACATACCAGCGTTTGCCAAGTTAGTAGCAATTATGATGTTACTAAAACGTCAGTACATACAGTATTCAAATTAGAAAAATGGCATCCCTTTAAAATTCAGCTTGTGCAAGAACTAAGTGATGATGATGTAGATCGGAGGATACAATTTTGTGAAACAATGATGAATAAGTGCAATGGTGATCCTCTTATGATAAAAAAATATTATGTTTTCTCCGACGAATGCAATTTCAAATTAAATGGCGAAGTGAATCGTTAGAATTGTAGATACTGGGCAAGGGAAAATCATCGATGGATGCGGGAGCAGCACACACACGCGCCAATATTCTTGGCTTTGACGATGACTTCGGATGGCAGGGGTCGGAAAGTTTTACTTTCCTTTACCCTATCGCATCGCTGTAGGCCTAGACCAACCTTGTAAGAGGCGGGCCTGCTCCACCAGCAACCCCGTCCGCTGATGTGAACGATGGGGTCGTTTTGGCAGACCTCCCCTGGTCCTGGTTTCTTGGACCCAGCCGATTTGGGCCTTTCTCTTCTGGCGCTCTTCTTTGCTTGAGTTTTCTTTCTTCATTGGCTGTCTACTCCATAGTATCCACAAAAGATTAATGTGTAGATGGGAACTGTAAGAAATATAATCATTGGACTGGGCTGTCTCATCCCAAAGTTATTATATTTATTCCCCAGTAGAATTAATCCTGGAAATGTTAACGAAAGCCTATGGTATCAACAGGGTGGTGCGCCTCCACATTATGCAGCAGATGTTCGAAGGTACCTTGACCAAATACTTCTGAACAGGTGGTTTGGTAGACGTGGACCCATCGAATGGCCACCAAGGTTACCGGACCTCATTCCGTTAGATTATTTTCTATGGGGCCATTTAAAAAACTTAATTTATAAAACCAAACCGGAAAACACTGTTGAATTAAAAGAGAGAATTTGAACAGATATAAATAACATTTCTCAGGAAACTATAAACAAGGTTCAGCAACACTTTATTCATCGTAACAAAAACAGTGAAGACGTCATAACCAAACAAAATATATAAGATGCACAATTGAAATTAAAAATAAATATTTTTGGTTTAAGAATTAATGAATTTATTCCATACTTTACGTACACACTGTATAAACTCTGTTGTGCAAAGTAAACGTATAGACTATATAATTTTAATGTGGTACAGTATTAAAAAAAAAACATTTTCTCATATTAAAATTGTGTTAATTTGTATTCTAACCTAGAATATTGCTTTGTCTATTGTACATAGGTTATTTAAATTTGTCTTTTTCCACTGAGGTTAGCTGGACTCAGTCTGATTGTGAGTTATCTGAGTTGGATTACGATCGCCTTACCGTTGCTAGTTGCAAATGAAACCTCTTCCACAAAGGTTCAATTTTAGGATTTGAGGGTTGATTAATTATATGGTATTTAATTTTTTATATTGTTGGTAACATTTTGCCTGATTTCTCCTCTATCAACATATTATCATTTAGTTCAGGGATTCGCACATAGATATCAGACATTTTATATTTTAGTCGAGTTCAATGTTCCATATAATTGACAATTGACAAGGACTAGTAATTGAGAATATTCATAAATTTGTAAAGTTCTTGAGATATTTGAACTTAGGACCTTAACATCTTTGTGTGGTGAAAAATTAATAAAAATAGTTTGTGCAATTATTCCAAAGTAGGTATTTATAAGATATTCCATTTCATTAAATTAATAAACAATCTCTAACTTCTTGTTCCAAAACTACAAATCTTCTCGGTTGTGCTCCATATAAATTCGAATAGGTCCTTTGAGATACCTGGCCCTTTATAGTTGATAGATTTATTCAATTTCACCATTGTAAATAATTTCAGTAAACAATTGATTTATACGGCAGGAACAAAATTTCATTGAAATTATATTTATTTCTTGACATCAATTTGATATTAAAAATAATCAACAATTTTTTAATAAAACAAAGGCGATTGCTAAAAATTCTTTTCAGTTAGAGGTGTTTTTTATGTTTGCTTTGTCAAAAAGAAATCTTACCTTGTGAAAAAAAAAGAAATTTTCTAATGAGAAATGGGTTCTTGAGGATAAATATTTCAATAATATTTCTTTTGTGACGATTTGACGCTCCTATTTGTGATGAAAGATGATACATAACCCGTAACCGGTGATGTGGAGTCTGGTAGACTCCTACAGAACTAATTGTTTGTGTAACTCTTAAACTGGTAGACCATCGACCGTGCATGATCATAGTACCTTCCTAAAAGTGGGGGAGGTAGAGCAGCATCATATGAGCGTTAGTAGTGTTCGATTAGCAGTTTTCGCATAAACAACCCTCCGGAGTCCGTGAGACTCCACATCACCGTTAATGTAAGTATTCGCATAACATTTACATTGACTATTACTGAAATTCTTGGTAACTTTAGATGGATAATCGAGCAAGTACGTCACGCACTGTTTGTCCGTTAGATCCTGATTATGAGAAGACTCTTCTTCAGTGGTATAATGATATCGATTCTGAGAACAGCGATGTGGAAGATGTTGACCTGGATTTTGCAATAGAAAGCGGTCATGATAGCGTTTCCGAACAATCTGCAGATGAGGAGATTTCAAACGAATCAAGCAGTCCACATGAAGTTGAAGAAAGCGAGTCATCTGAACAATCAAGCGATGAAGACGAAACACATACGAGACCTAAGAAACATTTCTACGGAAGAAACCGCTATAAGTGGTCAGCAAAGGAGCCCACGAGAAATGTTCGCGTTCAGCAGCAAAATATTTTAAAATTAAAATTATCGGGACTACGGGGGAAATCCCGTACTTTAAGAGATTCGCCGGATCCTGTGGGAGTGTGGAACTGTCTATTCACAGACGAAATGGTAGATATTGTAGTGAAGTGGACGAATGTAAAGCTGGGAAGTGTAAGAGAAAAATACAAAGATGAAGGTAGAGTCGATCTAAAGAATACTGACCAAATTGAAATAAAAGCATTTTTGTGTTTGCTGATATATTCTGCAGTATTCAAATCAAATGATGAGGACATTGAGTGTTTGTTCGCTACAGATGGTACGGGCAGAGATATTTTCAGAGCGGTAATAAGTGGAAAAAGATATGCTGTTCTGCTAAATTGTCTGCGTTTCGATGACCCTCTCACGAGGATACAACGAAAAAGTATCAATAAAGCGACACCTGTTCAAGAAATATTTGATGCATTCAATCATAATTGTCAGCATCAATTTACTATCGGTGAATACATGTGCATAGATGAAATGCTGCTAGGTTTCAGAGGAAGGTGCAGCTTCCGAATGTATATACCAAGTAAGCTACGAAAATATGGAATAAAGATAATGATGCTGACAGACAGAAAAGCAACTACGTTTATAATGCATATATATGTATACAGGAAAAGGCTCCGATGGAATTGAACTTTCTGCAGAAGAAAATAAACTCCCTAAACCCACTCAATCTGGGATTCGTTTGTCCCAACCACTATTCGGGACCAACAGAAATTTGACTGCAGATAACTGGTTTGCATCTGTGGAATTAGTGGAGTTACTAAAATCACAAGGTATAACTTACGTTGGACTATAAACAAGAGGAGAAAGCACATCCCCTCAGAATTCCTTCCGCAAAAGGGTAGAGCAGTTGAGTCATCCCTATACTGTTTCAACAAACAATTGACTCTACTCTCCTTTGTGCCTAAAAAAGAATAGGGCAGTAGTTCTGTTATTATCAATGCATTATACGAGTGCCACACATCCAAAAACTGGAAAGCCTGAGATCATCAGTTTCTATAATATGACAAAAGGAGGTGTAGATGCCCTCAATGAAAAATGTACCATGTATAGCTCATCGAGAAGAACGCAACGCCGATGCATGGCTATGTTTTATAAAATATTGGACATGAGCACAGTCAACGCATTTGTCATGTACAAATGTTATAAAGACGCTAAAATAAAATTACAAAGTAAAGATTTCATGAGAGATCTAGCCCAAAGCTTAATACGCCCGCATATGAAAAGAAGATGTGAAAATCATAGAATTCCCGTGGAAGTTAGAGGTTGTATAAAGCGTATCCTCCGTATAGAGAGGGCTACTCCTGCAAAACAGGAACGGCTTGAGGTTCGCAAATATTGTTGTTTGTGTCCAGCAAGATTGCATAGGAAGACGTCTTATTTATGTTGTGTTTGCAAAAAACCTATTTGTTTAACTTGTAGTCACAAAATTTGTAGAGAGTGCGCTGCCAACAAAGAATGACGTTTTATTTTATATTTTTACTTGTTCAACTTTATGTGTTGGAGTTTTTCTTGTACTAAAAATACTGGTTTTGTTTTTCTAAAAATAGTTTAGTAGGTTCTTTCTTTGTTACTGTAACCAAAGCTCAATGTGCATTTTCGATATTTTCTTACATTTTTGATAATAAAAAAAAAATCAGTACCTATATTTTAGTTTTATTAAAATTACTTCATCTTACAATATGCTGTCTCATAAAGACAATTTGTAATATTTTTGAACAAAATATGCTTTAGTGTCTTCCGAAGAATATTCACAACTTCTGTTTATATTAGAAAAAAGAAAAAAAATAAGACTTGACATTGCCAAACTATGTAAGAGGAGGAGTCTTTAAGACTCCACGTCACTGGTTATGTGACAAAAAAAAGTACTTCACCGGTTACGGGATAATGTAGTTCTTTGACCGTCAATAAATAGTTAATATTATATAGAGTAATTTACATAGGAAGTATTTTCCTTGCATTAATAATACTCAAATATTCACACTTGTGTTAAGAAAATGTTTAAGAATAAACTTATCATAACTATACATTTTAATTCATAACATCGAGACATATCGAATTCTTGCAATCAGATATTAGGAGCGGAAAGTACTCTTAGCAGCTTTGATAAGTTTATCCACCATAAACTTGGACTTAAGATCTCTGGCAGTGTAACAGACAAAAAACTTCTGTGAAAATATTCCTAATATTTATTTCAAGTTTGCTTTGAAATATAATGGCGACCAAACAGAAACATTCAGAAAAGAAAAATTTGTCACGCGTACATGATGTCGCAACCATAAAAATGATTTTCCAATACCTAGAAAGAAAATAATCTATGGTGTTAACTAAATAACTACAGATACGTCAGCTTGAATTATTTCTTAAGTGCAGAAAAAGTAACAAATTCAGTTCATGTACATCATATTACAGTAGCTGATATATTGGTTAACAATGATCATAGAAAAATAGCTAATTACAAACTGGATATATGGAGAATCCATACGTTAACAGACTGTATTTCAACAGGCACCCATTTTGTTAGTAAATACTTTTACAAATGAGAAAAGCAAGGGAACAGGCTTCTAATAGACAGTTCTTTTTTTCAGATAGTAGACATACATCGACTTGCAACCGTAACATGTTCTTTCTTTGCCATAAAAAAAGGGACATACCCACATGCTAGGACCGATTATTGGTTTGTATCTCCACCATTCCAATCAAATAACGGTTTTAACTAACTAAACATCCGGTAGTCGCCACCAGTAGCCAGTAATACAGTCTAATAGCATTAGTGGACAAAAATATATATTTTTTGTAACATGTACATGTATCCCACTGGAATAAAGCTTTCTGATTACAGAAATGACGAGCAAACAGTCGTAACGTTTTCTTGTTACATTAATAAAACATTATGGGCAGGAATATTATTATTGTTAATTTTACTAATCTATTTATTGCTATATATCAATAATGTATATAACATATATTAGGCTTATATAGATATATCTACAAAGATGGAGAATAATTTTTGAAAAATATATGCTCATTTAATTTTTTCTTTTATGAAGGGTCAAATGGTCACGCTTTAAGAACCAACAGTAATCACCCATCGTGGCTGGATCCTATCGTCCTTGATAACGAATTTTCATTTTCCTGATATTTTGATGACATTTTCTCCTTGCTCATCGCTTACTGCACCCAAACTTTCAGGAAAAAAAATTAAATGAGAATGCAGAAAGTAAATTTTTGAGGACATAAGGCAATCAAATGTTTGGTACGAATTTAATAGTTCGCTTATTATTTGCTTGCAATTCTCATTCTTCTTGTTTCCTAAAAATCCTCTGACTACACTTACAAATGAGTTCCAAGCTCTGAGTTCCTGTCTGTTGAGTGTTCCTTTAAAATCTGCATCGTCAAGCAATTTTCTAATTTTAGGACCAATAAAAATTCCTTTTTTAAGTTTTCGTCACTTAATTGAGAAAAAAAGTTCTCGTAAGTATTTAAATACTTCACCCTCTTTATTCATAGCCTTCACAACATTTTTCATTAGCCCAAGTTTAATACGAAAAAGAACATTTTTAGAGTCTACAAGGGGCACATAATTAACATTACTAGTTTCTGGTTCAAATTGCTTCCGTTCCGACCAAAATCTTTTCACATAATATTCTTTTACTGCACCACTGTCCCACAACAACAGCAATATTTTGTGAAGCCTCCTAGAAGCCCTACTAAAATGGCTATTAATTTTAAATACCCAGATATTTACCATTTGTATTTGTTGCAGTTAATTTTATTTAAAATAGTGCTCATACTGTTTATAAATATAAACCATTATGTAGTAATACATTGTATTTGGAGAAATCTATGGATAAACGTCACTCAGAAAGGGAATGTACGATATTAAGTTCCTGCATTAAACCTTCAATATCAATACACGCGTATAGTGAATTTTCCATATTATAAAATGCGGAAAATGTTGCATTTCTTCTTCTAAAAGTCGTAATCTTTGTTTCTTTAGCCAGTAAGTCCCACTCCTTAAGTTGGGAATCAAGAAGTTTTGCTTGTTGTTTTGAGAGCCCCAAGTCACGTACCAAATCATTCAATTCATTTTGAGCAAATAAGTGAGGGTCACTAAAACAAAGGGTCAGTACACTTGTCCTAAAGAGTCGTTAATATTTTCATTACCTCCTAAAACAATATTTTGCCAATCTAAAGGAGCAGTCGGCACTGGTAAGTCTGACGCATTGTGAGGAACAGATCTTACGCCAAATTCGGATATTTTATTTTATTTTTGGGATATCCCTCTATTCTTGTTACACAAAAATAGCAATCATCGAAATAATTAGTGGGTTCTCGCCATACCACTGGAACCGCAAAACGCATGCTTTTTCTCTTCCCTTTTATTCACTGCACTAGTGACACCCAACAACTTACACAACAAACGAGGGTAAACCACTGCTTGTCTTGACCTCGGATTAAAACTCCAAAAAATAGAAAATACACTTTTTTCACATTTCCAAACAATGGCCTCGCTTATGACTTCACAAGGAATTCTCTACAAATGTAACAAAACTTATCAGTAAAACTGGCCGAGGTGGCTGGGGTACAGCCACGGTCTTGCGCTGGCGTCACACGTGCCGATTTAGAAGTGATTTACGCTGCAGTCTTATTTGAAAGGTTAATGCGTGAGGTTGTACCTATAAATTATACATAATGTCAAATGGGCCAAAGGGTAAAAAAGACCGTACGCGGACACAGTGAATAAATTTATCGGTGAATTTCCGGATTTATTCTATGACGGATGCAAAATAATTTGTAAAGTTTGCAATCAAGATTTAATGTGCTGGCACAAAACAGACTGTCGTCGTCATATCAATACCGTGCAACATCAAAATAAAAAAAAATGGCATGCCTTTGATGACTCAGTTTATGTCTGATTTATTGTTAATGTTAATAGCCTGTAATATTCCGCTACACATACTGGATAAACAACCATTTCGGCAGTTTTGGAATAAATACAATCCCCAGGTGAACTTACCAAGTCGTACATCGTTACGTAGATATATTCCAGCTGTTCTTGAAGACATTGTAAATAGGATTAAATGTGGATTAAAAAATACACGGCTCTGGTTATGTATTGACGAGACGACAGATTGTAAAAAAAAATTCTATTTTAAATATTATAGTACGTGTACTGGACCCTCTTAAACCAACATTTCCACTTTTACTAGCTAGTAAAAGACTAACTGCGTGTACTGGCGAAATAATTACGCGTGTGGTGTTGGAGACATTCGAAAAATTTGAACTTTCAACCAGTCAAGTATGGATGTTTGTGACTGATGGTGCCGCGACAATGCGTGTGGTAGGCCGTTTTCTTCAAAGAGACAATTGTAGGTTTTTACATGTTACGTGTAAAGTGCATGCGTTACATCTTGTGGCAGAAACGATTTGAAAATGTTTTCCAGAGGTAGATGCATTAATAGCAAATACAAAAAAAAGTATTTCTCAAATCTCCTAAACGGCTTCAAGCATTTCACAGACAGTGTCCTGGTATCCCTGAACCACCAGAGCCGATTCTTACATGTTGGGGAATGTGGTTGAAAGCGGCTTTTTATTATGCTGAATATTTTCAACAAATAAAAGCCTGTGATACTACAGTTCAACCCTTACGAGGCTGCAGCTATTAGGGAAAGCCAGACAAGCTTTCAAGACGTTTCCCTTGAAACAGATTTAAAAACTATTAATAACAATTATAGAGGACTACACGACGCAATAGAAAAATTGCAAAATAGTTCGTTGTCGTTAGTGGATTCGCTGCAAATAGTGGACGACGTAAATACACAGCTACAGGCTATAAATGACTCAAAAAATAATCGCGTTAGTGAAAAATTCGAGTGTGTATTACAGAAAGATCCTGATTTTAGCAAATTAAGACAAATTTGTGATGGTGCATCTACAACTTCGTTAAGTGAGTTCACAGATTGTTTTACTTATGCCTGTATTACATCCTTGGATGTCGAACGGTCATTTTCAAAATACAAACATATTTTTTCACCAAAGCGAACATCGCTGACGGAGACAGCTGTAGAAACTTATCTGATGCTATTATACTATAGATCTTCCCCACTTTGTGATGACCACAACCAAACTACTTCATAAATCTGCTTAAAAGGGTGAGTTTTATACAAATTTTTATAAAATGTAACATTATTGTTAAAATTTATTTCCATTTATTGTACTTATTCAAGTATTATGATACGATGTAAACATATAAGTCATATGACGGCTCTGTCGGCCAGGTGACCTCGGCCAGCTTTACTTATCAGATGAGATTTTGGAACTTCGGCGCGTTTGACTGGAAATTCTTGTCGTAACAAACGAAAACACTTTCTAACAGACACAACTGGGCACTTGGAAGGTCAAAACAAGAGTGATACTGAAAATGTCCCACCTTATTTTAACTTGATTTTTAAAAATTGCTGACCAAATGGTCTATTGTGTTAACACAAAAATGGTACGTATTAGGACTTGTTGGATATTTTTTCAGTTAATGGATGTATTAACAATATAAAAACAATAGTGTGAACTATGTTACAAAAATTGTGTCGGCCAGCGTAGCCTATGTGTATGTGCAAGTAATGTGAAAAGCCGAGTCTTTGATTTGTGGGTTATTTCTATTTGTAAATTGAAATAGGTTGAAAGGAATTAGGTATTTTTATACATTAGAACATTTCTTCAATTGATTTTCAACAATTTTCAACTTCTAACGCCCTCAAATTGTCATTAATACACTCTCAGAACTATTATTCTTTCCTCAAGTTATTCAATAATTGATACTTTTCATTTACTTCCCACTATTTAATGCCTTTTTGAGTAATACTATATTGCATACAGGGATAACAGGTGTAAATATTTAAAAAGAAATACACATATTTCGATAATTTGCTTATGGTGTCTTTCCCAATTGTAAATAAATGTCAACAGACTCAATGGGCTCTTATAAGGACTTGATGATTCACATCTTATCTCTTCAAAGGCAGTGCGTTGGGTATCTGGGAGGTCTGTGCTCCCCACTTATAAAAATCGCCACCTTGTATCAATATAAAATATTAACCTTATGGTTAAGTTGTATAAAATTTTTCTAAAATAACTAATCAAACAAATATAATGTAAACACGTGTACAGTAAAATGCAGTCAAATTTAACTTTTTACAATATTTTCAAGCGCTATCCAAAATTATTACTTATACGATGCGCATTTTGACGAAAAAAATACATTTATTTTAAAATATTGGGCCCCTCCACTTTTCTTGGTTACGTGCCGGAACTATACTTCTCTAATATATTTTTCCATTTACTTTCGAATTCAGGTATATCATTTAAATCACAGTATAAGGAGACTAAGGACCGGTTTTCCATCTCCCATCTTCCATCAATTTGATAAACAAGTTCCATGGAAATAATTATTGATACAATAGTATTCAAGAAAACTATCTACCATCTTATTTCAGTTTGTTAAATTTATTTGGTAAACAGTTTCCTTGGATACAGTTTGTATCAATATCAATAATTATTTATAAGAGCGAAATTTATTTGTCAAATACATTTAATGGGAGGGGGAAAAAGCGGCCCTTAATGTACTAAGTCAACTATGCCACCGACTCATTGGCATATTTGGCAGGAGCAAGCGATGACGCCTTGGCTGGCAACTGCTGTAAGAACCCGGCGAGGAAATATGTTGTATTTTATATTGTTTAATAAATTGTTGACCTGAACTGTACAAAATTGTGCCATGCCAAGCGTGACTAGAATTATGTCTATCGTAGCTGTGAGTTCGAGTACCTCCACCGGCAGTTGCATTGCCAGTGTGAATGATGGTTGTATGTCCACGTTTTTCTAAGTGTAACTTTCTTTTAGACAACTTCTGCTTTGGATTCGGAGGTTGTCTAATTTCTGTGGAGTTTATTTATAAAAACATGTTAATTTTTGGCTCTCAAGGCAACGAACAATTATCATTAACTGCGTTTGATATCTACATTTAAGGGCATTGTGGTGTCTGGCAGCGTGATTGCTAACTTATAGTTATCATTCCGTACGGTTCTGTGCCATATGATATTTTAATATGACGGTTAAGCTGCTTTATAAGCTATGCACAGCAGTAGTTATTACCATTACTTATGATTCGTTACAAAGGCTTATATATTTCCGGTATATAGCTGTTTGGAGTGTTGTGAAATTTAAAATGTATGCGAGGTATTTTATCTGAACGTTCATGTGACAGTGATATTTACATTTTAAATTTTATACTTCAACAACTATTTTTATAGTATTCAGATTTTATTCGACTAGACAAATTGGAATACATATTTTGTTTGGAGTCTAGTTTTGGACGTTGAGGAATTAGTAGTCCAATATTGGAATATAAGTTATACAGTAAGCGGCAGGCAAGTAGTAAGTATGTATGAGTTTAATGAAAAAATTCAATATGACGAATACAGGAAAAAAAATAATTGTGTTTCGCATCTACAGAACAAAATAAACTGATGACTAGGCTGTCAAAAATGTTCCGTGGGACAGTGGCGTACGCGAAATTAACTAATACGAGAAACAATAAACTGTTACAATTTATATAACAATGTATGTAAAACGTACCCTCTTAACTAGTTTGATGAACTAGCTTGCTTATCACAAACTGGAGAAGATGTGTAGCCATTTTGTAGCATCAGGTATGTTTCTATGGTTGTCTCCAAGAGTGATGTTTGCTTTGGTGAAAATATATTCTTATATTTTGAAAACGACCGTTCGACATCTACTGATGTAATACAAGCATACGTAAAATAGTCTTTGAACGCACTTAACGGATCTGGGGCTGCACTATCACATATTTGTCTTAATTTGGTAAAACCGGTGTCTTTATTTAACACACTTGCGAACTTTTCTTTAACGCACTCATTTGTTACGTCACCTATAGTGTGTAGCAGTAGATTTACTTCATCCACTATTTGCAATGACTCCGCTAACGACAACGCACTGTTTTCTAATTTTTTTATGCTTTCATGTAATGGTTTATAGTTCTTCGCAATATTTTTTAAAGCTGTTTCAACGGAAATATCTTCGAATTTTGTCTGGCTTTCCTTAATAGCTGCAGCCTCATCTGGATTGAATTGTAGTATCACAGACTTTATTTGTTGGAAATATTCAGCATAATAAAAAGCTGCCTGCGACCATGTTCCCCAACGTGTAAGAATCGGCTGTGGTGGTTCAGGAATACCGGGACACTTGCTATGAAATGCACGGAGACGTTTAGGAGATTTAAGAAACACTTTTTTTGTACTTGCTATTAATGCATCCACCTCTGGAAAACCTTTTCGAATAGTTTCTGCCACAAGATGTAAAGCATGCACTTTACACGTAACAAGTATAAACGTACAACCTTGTTCTTGCAAAGGACGGCCTACCGAACGCACTGTCACGGCGCCATCAGTCACAAACATCAACACTTGACTTTTTGACAGTTCAAATTTTTCTAACGTTTCCAGCATCACCCTGGTAATTGTTTCGCTAGTACACTGACTTAGTCTTTTGTTAGCTAGTAACAGTGGAACTGTCGGTTTAAGGTTCCAGTACTCGTACTATAATATTTAAAATAGATTTTCTTTACAATCTGTTGTCTCATCAACAGATAACCACAGCCGTGTATTTTTTAATTCACATTTCATCTTATTTACAATGTCTACATGTACAGTTGGTAGATAGTTACATAACGTTGTGCGACTTGGTAACTTCACCTGGGCATTGTGTTTATTCCAGAACTCTCGAAATGGTTGTTTATCGAGTACGTGCAGAGGAACATCACAGGCAATCAGCATTAATAGTAAATCAAACATAAACTGTGTTGTCGAAGGCACGCCATTTTTTTTATTTTTATGGTGTACACTATTTACGTGAAGTCCACAATCACGCTTATCCCAGCACATCAAATCTTTCTCGCACACTTTACAAATTCTTTTAGCACCATCATGGAATAAATCCCGGAATTCACATATGAATATATTCACTTTGTCAGCAAATGGCCGTTTTCTACCCCTGCGTACGTCTACCATGCTTTATTATTAAATTAATATCAACAATACAGTACAACAAATAAAATAAAAAAACCAATATGCAATACGCCCAAGTGACTTAACTTGTACAGAACTCGAAAGCCAATAATAGACTGGACTGGAGAAAGAGTTTCGCGGTCAAGGTGAATGACGGCGACAGTAAGTACGTCTGTACTCTACGACCATGTTACACAGAAATGATTTGCAGCTTTACTGATGACATATTTGAAATCAACGGTCTAAGTTATAGACTTCTTACGGAAAGCATGTGTCAAATATCACTGGAGTTATTGAATATTTTAGAAATCGAATTTTTCTTTATTGTTAGTATATATTAGAACACAAGTAAGTTAATATAAATCTGATTTCACATACTGATTAAGCACTGAGGTACTAAATTTTTCTCTAATTTCACCTACATTGTACTTTTCCAAAATATCAGTGGTGTAAATTAGAAAATGAAGGCGTCCTGTATACCTATTTTGAATTCGGTATACTAAGGCATATTTGCAAGAGATACTTTTAATGAAAAATTCTTCAAAATAAGTCTGCAAAAAGACTGATTATCCTATACTGGCTGTTTTTTATCCGTTTACATTTTCCGATTTACGCATATGTCTTTCGTGAAGCCCCTATCTCGTAGTAAATTCAGTTCTGAAATTTTCTTTTCTGTTTAGGTTACCATTATTTTTAAGCAAAATGAAAAGTAGTCAAGAAAGCCAAAATTAGTGGTAATATTTTTTTTAATTGCTGGTTAAACTTTGTAAAATGTCTTTACTTCCATTTTAAACATAAAAAATTTGAAATCAATAATTTTTAGTAAATGTTTTCGAATTTAGGTCCATATTACCTTTTAATCAGTTATGCAAGGGCAGTGGTGGCTTTTGCTATGGTTTGAAGATTTGTGCAACCCTCAAAAACGATAACGAAAAAAGTTGTATTTAATTTTTATTAATTAAAAACAGAGCTCAGAGCTTTAGCCAGCCCAATTTTTATTCATGTGCACCTATGAACAGTATTTTTATTATCGTAAATGTGAATTCTGTGCAAAGTTTAATAGCGGAGCCATTCTGTAGTGGATTTTCCACAGAAAAAAATTTAAATTAAAATACTAGGAACACCTACTCCAAATTTAAACATAAAACAGAACGTTTCCAATAAAAAACAAACCTTTAATGAAACATTTAATTCAGACATTTATACTTAATAAATATTCACAGTTTATTTCAAACTTATTTGCAACATAAAAAAAGTCGAAATCTTTTATCTCCTTACTGCTGTCAATGAAGCCGAATGTTTTTCGTGTTGCAAGTAAGTTTAAAATAAACTATACGTAGATATCTTGGCTGTGATGTGATAACCCCGCTTTTTTGCCACAAGATACTTATTGCTCGACCTATGATGGTACAGCAGTCATGAGCGGGTCATCTAGCAATTATTAATTAATATTGATGAGTCTGAAAGTTAGTTTTTATTATTATAAGTACTCCTGTGCAAAAATAGATGTTTTTCTAGAAAACATTCCTAGTTGGTAACATTTAATCCATGCAATGTAACTTATTATTATAATAACTGGTACCTCTAAAAATTGCGACCCACGCATTTTTACAGCACGAGCCGCCACTGTGAAAGAGCTACAAAATGTTATAAAACCAACCATTTTCATTCAAAGAAATTTCCCCTAAGCTTTGTGTGGGTCATTTTCCTCTTTGTTTGTAGTTGTTTTAGCGGTTTGTTTTATTTAAAAATGTTAATCAAAATGAAAAAAATGCAAGATGCAATAATATTAAAATAAGATTCCTTATAAAACGATTATATCGGCATGGTCATAAGCGTACCTTAAAAACTAAATGGGTAAAAAAGAGTTGTTCGCTCTTAAATTAGCCTCTTATAAAAAATATTTTTACATCTTTTTTCAATAAAATCAGTCACTGAGCATGTTTTGGTACACTTGAAATCTAAACAAGCATCATCGTTCACTTAGAAAATATAAAAAACTTTTCTTTATTTCCAAATAGTTTTTAGAGGTAAATTAAGTTGTCATTTAGATACACTTTGTAAAAAAAATGAGACCCACGAAATATGTATTTTGAAAATATATTTGGTTTATTCTCCGGTAATATTGAAATTTATCAAATATAATAAATAGTTGCACTTGTTAAAATCTTCTTTATAAATAAATTGTGTTACAAACATGTTGTCATAACATTTCCAACCGAACTCCTGTATTTCCAAGCAAAAAGATTATCGATTTTGCATTAAAAAAATAGTAGTTTATCAACTTTCTTGGCCACCTCTGAAAATTAATTTTTAATTCTTTTTGTGAACAGCTAAATTGCTTTCTTTGATTAATTAATTTTTACCCGCAAAATATTCATGAATAACAAATTTCCTTAAGATAATATCTGAACATTATCCTTGAAAGAATATCTGAAAGTTAGTTTATTACCTTTTGTTTTATTTATTGCTCTCATTCATTTACTACTTGAGTTTGTGAGGCATTTATCTTAAAGTTGCTTAAGCATTGGAGTTTTTAATTTTGAATTTTTCAGGGTATTTCACAGCGTGTGCGGAAGTAGACACTTATTTTAGATTATTAAAAGTACTTAAAAACCAAACGTGGTATGACACCCAAACTAGTTCTAGATACTAGCTATTATTTCAATCACCGTAATAATACAAATTTTTAGTTATTCATTTTCATTATAGTCAAAATTTGTGCTCTAACTATGAAAGTAAGATAAAAGTACCGGTATTTTTATTTTAGTATTATTGATAATCAATAAATATTTTCTGCTTTGTATAAACTAGAATTTAAGGAAAAACTATATGATATCCTATAAAAAGTTTTTAAAATTTACTCAGTAAAGGTATAATAAAAATTAAAATACCAAAGTATTTCAACAGAGAGGGTAAACTGAATTTACAAATAGTAATTAAACACTAAAAATAGTACCTAAATCAGGTACAAAGTCGTAAACTTCTCATTCCATTTAATTGAAGATTTTTAAATTACATTACTTTTTCCCATTTTAATTTAATTTTTACTGTTATATCAATTTTTCTTTTTAATGAATGTTGAGCAAATATAATTTTTAATAAACTGGATTGAATATATGGTAGGTTCCTTGTGAAACATCTTGAAAATAATTATTTTAAAGAAAAACACTGCTTTTAGATGTTTCAAAAATGTACTTCGATATACTCTACATATTACATTTCGGCTTGTTAGGCCTTTCTCAAGAGCATTACAGATGAATACTAAAGCTATGAGGGCGATTATTCTAATATTTAATAGTAACAGCAACCTAAAAGCACATGTTATCTATTGAACTCATTATGTAGATGATATTTTTTGTATATGGACCGGTACAGAAAGAAATTTAAGTAGTTACCTTAATTTATTGAGTTCCTTTAATAGTAAAATTCAGTTCACAATGGAGACCGAGGAAAATTGTCAATTAAACTTTTTAGATATTAATGTTAAAAACATTGTAATCATTTAAAATTTAGCATATATCAAAAACCCACTACCACAGACACAGTCATTCATTATAATTCACACCAATCATAGCAAATTAAACTCTCTCCCGTTCATAGTTTAATACATAGACTTATAAATTTTCCCTTAGAAGAAGATTATTTTAATAAGGAATTAAATATAATCAAACAAATTGCAAGATATAATGGATATAATGAGTCGTTAACAGATAATATGGTTAAAACCAAACAGACAAAAATGATTCAAAAGGAATTTTTTACTGTACCTAACAAAACGACAAAGTACAATTTCATTAATTATATTCCGAAGTATAGTGATAAAATTAGTAGAAAATTAAATAATTGCAAACAAAACAAACTTAGGAAGCATTTTGTTCAAGAATAAAGAAAAAATAAGTAAACTTAACAAATCGGGTGTATATGAAATTAAATGTAAGGATTGCAACGCGGTCTATATTGGCCAGAGTGGTAGAAGTATAATTAATAGGGTAAATGAACACAAAAAATCAGTTTTAAATACCAATAAAAAAACCGCTGCTAATTACTTGGGGATGAGAACTTCCTCACCGTAATAAAACTCGACGTGTGGTGGAGTTTATAATAAAAGTAATTTTTGACGTTTCAAAAAAGTCACATTTTGACGTTTCAAAAAAGTCACATTGGTGGAATGTCACTAATATTTTTTTTTTTACATTGGGACCAATTTTGCTCATCAGTGAAATCAATCTCTTCCTTGACCTCTAGAATGTGTGTACCAAATTTGAAAGCTTTATTTCAAAAACTGTAGCTGCTATCGCGAACCAGACAGAGACACAGACAGAAAATTTTTTCTTTCTGAAATTTTGTGTATCGTCATAATTCGTCGAGATCCAGAAATGCAATAAAAATTTTCAAAATTTTTTTCACGAATACATAACCTCCTCACTTTGAAGGGTGAGGAAGTAATACAGGCATGTCAACTCGTTGAGTTGAAAATAATCATTTTATCAACAGAGAATATAAATTTAATTCATACAGGAAGAAAAAGAAAACTATTAAACCTTCTTGAACAACTAGAAATAAAAAAATCCCTTAAAAACAATCTTTGTACCACCAATGACCAGCTAAATTTCATAAACACACCTATAATAGATAAGGTATTAAGAATTCCCCATAGAGTTATATTCCGAGTAGGTAGGTATTTAGTTTTATTACCCTGGAAATGCTTGTAATTTAACCTGATTAGGTGTATTGCATAAATATTAGAATAATCGCCCTCATAGTTTAGTATTCATCTGTAATGCTCTTGAGAAAAGCCTAACAAGCCGAAACGTATGTAGAGTGTATCGAAATACATTTTTGAAACATCTAAAAGCAGTGTTTTTCTTCAAAAGAATAATAATTTTTTTTTTAAATCTCTATTCTGTGATAATAAATCGGTGAAAGTGTATATTTTATTTTTATATGTACATGGTTTACCTGATAAAAATACCATTGTGATTAATTTCAGTGCCCTGAAGATGAAATTAATTTATTTCGAAACATCGTCTTAAAAAAAAACAGTTTGTTTTAATTATTGGCCTTTATCTCACTAAGTCTAAAGAAAATATACATATAACAGGCAACCAAACATTCAGTTAAAAATAAAAATAATACCTAAATAAGCTACAAAGTCGTAAACTTCTCACTTCATTTGACGAGTTGCCGCACACACATCTTGGTGATTTACAACTTTATATCACACAAAGATAAGTGATTTATACCTTTATTAGTATAGATCTCTATGCCGGAGCATTTTTTCAATTAATTACATTGCGATTGGCACCGGTAGATGCAATTACCATCGACTTATTGGTACTCTACTTTCACGTACAGACTTGTGATTTTGAAATCCTCTTTGTTGTCGTGACGTGTGCCTACTGCGCACTGCATAAGGCAAAAACCAAAAACCTGCCTGCGATTGGCAAACGTTGCGGCCTCAAATAGAATTTTCTTTTATTTGGTAAAAATCTTAATCACTTCTCTTTGTCTGATACAACTTCATAAATAAGCCTGGCCAAGGTCATTAATCCTACAGAGACGTATTGGGTATGCATCATATCATAATACTTGAATAAGTACAATAATAAAAACAAAAATATTTTATATATTGTGATGTATGTTTTTGTACTATTTCGTTCACTTTAAATTCCTTTTTATGTATTTCCCTATATTTTGTAAGCTTAGTGCTGCACATTATTATTAAACTGTTAAATGACGTTCACACATGTACATTGTATATCTAAGTGATACCTAATAATAAATAAATAAATAAATAAAATAAATGGAAATAAATTTTATTAATACTGGTACACTTTATAAAAATATGTACAAAACTCACCTTCTTAAGCAGATTTATGAAGTAGCTTGGTTCGTTATCACAAACTGGAGCACTTCTATAATAACTGTATAGCATCGATATTTACAGTTTTGTAGATTGTGTGGTGAAAAAATATGTTTGTATTTGAAAAACCGTCACATTACGAAGTAATAAGGATAAGTAAAACACTTGATATTACCAATATAAAATTTTCTTAATTTGGTAAAATAGATTTTCGTATTTTTTCAATAAGGTTATTTTTTGCAATTTAGTTTAGTTACGTCATTTGATATAAAAGTTTGTTTTTATTGGTTACCTTTTTGTAAAATTTTTAAATTTTTCAAGGGAAATGTTTGAAAGTTTTGGTCCTTGTGTATAGCTTTTATTTGTTGAAAATATTAGATAATAAATCCTTACACCCTGGCTTGGAAGAAAGTAAGAGATTTGGAATATTTTTTTTAATACTTGAAAACATTTTCGAATTTTACAAGATGGAACACATTTAATAATGTAAAAACCTAGTCGTCTTTTGAAAAAACCAACTATTAACGTGTATAAATAATTATTATATTTCGAAAATCTAACACGAGTCAATTAGTTTTATTGTAAGTAAATTTTTAAAGGTAAGTATATAACATTTAAAATAGTTTTTTTACAATCTGTCATCTCGTCAACACATAACCACAGCCGTGTATTTATTAATGCACATTTAATCCTATTTACAATGTCTTCACGAACACTTGGTACATATCTACGTAACGATGAACGACTTGGTAAATTCACCTGGGGATTGTATTTATTCCAGAACTCCCGAAATGCTGGTTTGTCCAATATGCGCAGGGGAACATCACAGACAATCAGCATTAACAGTAAATCAAACATAAACTGAGATTCCAAAGAAGACATGCCATTTTTTAAATTTTTATGCCGGTTACTATTGACATGAATTTTGCAGCCGTATTTATTCCAGCACATTAAGTCTTGATCACAAACTTTACAAATTATTTTACATCCATCATAGAATAAATCCGGAAATTCACCGATAAATTTATTCACTTTATCAGCATACGGTCGTTTTCTACTCTTTACACTCAACATTATTTATTATTTCTTAGTACTCTATGCATCGACCGACAGATAACAACTGAAGTGTGTCGTGTCATCGTCATCGTAAACAAGCGCGCGATGGCATTGGTATTGCGCCCGACCCTGAATCTACCATCGCTTGGCCAGGCTTATTCATAAATATCCAAGAAGTGTGTGTGGCAACTTCATTTAATCCTCAATTAAATGGATTGAGAGGTTTACGACTTTGTACCTATTTATTATTATTTGTAAATATAAATAAAACGTTTTCTCTAAATGGAATAAACTGTACATTAAAAATGTGCATTCACTTATTTACAATATTTCTGCTTTTTTTTATTATATTCATGTATTCTTAAAAACACTGTTTACTGAATTACATTATACGTGTTTTATTTCTGTACAATTTTGGCAACAGGATATGAAATCTGTATTAATTAAAATCGATTTTATTATAGAAAATGGAACAGAAATTAAGTTACCATACATTTCTTGTTTGTAAAATATCGTACAATCCGATGGCAATTAAAATTTTGTTTATTCATTTAATTTTAAATTGAGACCAGATACACAAGTAACCTCAAATTTATGATACAGAGAAAAATTTAAATCAACGTTGCTAATGAAAACAGACAAAGCAATTTTCATATGTTTACCATAATAAATAATATAGACATGAAACAACAATTTTTTTCTTGATGCCAGGCTCCTGTTTGTAATTACAACACAAAGGTCAATAACAATGCGCTAAATTTTAATTAATTAAAAAAAAATAATTATCTTTTGTTAATATTTATATGTTTATAATGATGATGAACAATTTAACGTTTGTTTGCTAACTTTTAAAATGAATTATTTACTTGATGTAACAAAGGATACATTTTACTTTGTATGTAATAAATTGAAAATGTATAGGTATTTTGATGTATAGATTCAGTATATGTAAATTTATTTATTATTCCTATTGTTCATATTTATATATTGATGCAGTAAATTTAAAAATACGAAAATCTAACAAGATTACGCTGTGCGTCCAAAAATGTCTCTTGACAATATAATTCTTCAGGGAATGTCCTAAGCAGAGTTTCTCTGCAGTGCATTTCCTGTTTACCACAATTAATAAGCCTAATATATGTTATGTATAATTACAAACTGCAGACGCTGTTAGTTATCATAGTCGAGAGTCGTCTGAGCTTTTGTATTACATGAGAATATCTTATATATGAAACTTAAACTTATTAGACATTCAGGAAAATAAACCAAAAATTATGTAAAACTTAAAAAAAAATTTACTTAAGAACAAAATAAAATCTACTAAGGCAAAGTCCTCAAGATATTTTTGGTGAGGATAAAATTTAACGCATGTATATTATCACAACTGTTCCAAGTTATTAGAAACAATTATTTTTTTATTTATAACTCACTAAAACAAAAACTATTGGAAGCTGGAAGGTGGAGGTGTTTCAAAACCTTATAACCCGCAAAATGCGCAAAATGCAAAGCTTATTCCGTGGTATAAAGTTTAATTTGAAATGGTATCTCAGGAGCTCAGCTAGTAGAAGTTATTTTAAAATTTGGAGTTCCAATAGAGTTACATTCAAGTCAAGGCAGAATATTCGAATCTGAAGTATAATAGAGACTTATGGAAATTGTTGGGATTAAGAAAACTGAACAACGCCTGTTCATCCTCGTATGATTCGGATGGTACAACATTTTAATCGAACACTGTTGCATTGTCTAAATTTGCCGAAGATGACCAAAGGTATTGAAATAAAGGTGTACCGAATGAATTGTTGACTTACAGTACTGCCATTTACGGGTCGAGCAGCATACATCAGCTGTGTTAAGAGGGCTAATCAAACCACTGTTTGTAAGGTAATTTTTCAAAATTTATTTCTTCCATACGGTTTGGTCAAATTACACCAAATTTGGAGAATCAGTAGTTGAAAGTGTACTAGAGGGTACATGTATATCTATTTTAATTAATTTTCACTTTATGTAGGGAAAATTTATACTGTAATTATAAGTGAAATTTGGACGTGATTAGCTCCTGAATTATGATATCAATCGGTAAAATTCGAGGTAAAATTCATACATGTCGTCTAGAATGAATCTTCATAATTATGCTCAGCAAGTTTCAAACTTTTATTTCGTACTATTTGGTTAACATTAATTTTCTAAATAAGTATCTGTCACTACAAATGGAGCAAGGAAGTGTTACCTCTATCGGGAATCGCACCTCAATGAAGTCGGTGAATAAAACGTCCAGTGAAGGTATAGTCAAGAGCAAAATTATTCAGCGGCGCATGTATAAAAACTTTCTAGAGAGTGACACAGCTATCCGAAGCTTTTTCCCGACTAGGCCCCTTAAGTACATATGTAAGGAGGGCTATGATTACTATTTAAATAGAAAGTGGCCAAATGAAGGCGAGATATGACTTTATAAAAATTGCACAGTAGAAATATAGATACATGGAAATGTCATGATTCTATAACAAAATTTCTAGATGCAATCAGAAATAATTCTGACCGACCTCTTATGAAGACCAAAAATATGATCACTTAATACTGCATATCTTCAGACTACTGCATAAGGTGAGATAGTGAGAAAATTTATTTGCGTTAAACCAGTCTTCGAAAGACTTCTATAACTCTTGGTAATGGAATCTTGCCAGAATTTCCTTAAATCCTATCCAAAATTTATTAAAGGTAGTGTTATTAGCAATTAAAACAAATTTTACAGTCTATTGTGACCGTAAATCATTCATAAATATTAACAATAATGTCGGCCCCAAGACAGAACCTTGACCATGCAAAGAGTTATTTATATAATTCCTCTAAGACATCATTACTTGCACTAATAGCTTGGATCCTACTCGATAAATAGGGGTCACTTAAACTAAGGTTGATGACGTCAAATCCATAATATTTAAATGTTTATAGCAAGATATCATGGTCGACATAGTCGAACGCCTTTGTTAAATCGCACAAGATAGCCGAATAAAAATACTTTTCAATCTATTTAAAAACAAAATAACTGAAATTCAAATTGTCACTATTAAATTTCTGATACGATATTAAGACCATGGGAAAGAAACATAGCAACCCATGTACATTATGGAGGTCTGTTGCAAAATGCGGTATATTTTGTATTATTTGTAAAGTACGTTCAGTTTGATTATCTATTAAAATAAAGTTTTGGCTTTATAAAATGCAAATTAATCCTCGAAAGGAAATTACAAAAATGCAAATTTCAGAAGAATATTTTTATGTCAGTTATCTGACAAACAGTTATTTCTCCATTGATTAATGTTCGTGGTTATAAAATAAACTTCAGACGGAATAAATGTACAAATTATAGACCGTGTTGGTGTTAATCTGATTAAACCAACGAATTTTAGACGGTGGTAATGTTGTTCGCCTTTATTCGCGACTTGATAGATGGAGATGGAATCAGGCACTGCGTGCCTACAAATTTATTTCCGTTTGGCATATATCTTCGAAATCAAGAATAACGAACAACATTTAGAAGGCAGCCAGACTTAATGCACTTTAGATTTTAGCACATTGTTGTACTTGATTATACTCTTTTTTGGTCGTGCTACTTTGTGGATTGTGAGTAACATTCTTTGAATGACAAGTTTTTCAAACTCTGTAAATAAATACCTTCAAATTGCAAAATATGTGGAACTCTAATTTACTGTAATTAGGCGTAAAAGTACTAAACTTAGATATGTTTACAACATAGATACATAAGTTTTTATGAAATTAATAACGATTATGTATGTTTTGAACCCGCGTTGTCTGGGTGGAAGAGCGCACCACCGAGCAGAAATAAAAATTATTACATACATAAAACTGGTATTTTAAAATCCATTGTATTATATTGTCACTCTCAGTCTCAGCAGGAATGAATTCATTTTCTGATTTTTGGATTAACCTTGTATAATTTTTATAAACGAATAATTTCCCTTATAATACACTTTCTATTTTAAGATTGATCAGAAATGGATTATTAATAACTAATCTTAACATCTTTAAAAATGTTGTTCTAAGTTTTAATTCAGTGTCTTTTCATTGACTTAATTGCACAGGTAATTTATTTATTATCGGAATTTGTCAATCATGATACGATCCACATTAATCCGGAGAAAATGTAAACAATTTTAAGTGACATGCATTAAACATTTAAAATTATAACGGAATAAAAAACCTAGATTTTTTACAAATTTCATTGAAACATATAATAGTAATTAAAACTTAATTATTTATATCAAATATGGAAGATAATTTAGCCTACATTAAACGGTTAAATTTATAATGTAGTTACCACAGCCCCTACAGAGTATCCCATTTTAAACGATATGCCCTCAATAACTTAAAATAATGATTTCATGAAAAATCGCCGAGGTCGGTCGATTTTCGTATTTAGGGGGTCATTGAAATAAAACCCTCGGCTGCCGTTACTTCCCCCTCCTCTGTAGAACTACTATTTAAAAATAGGAACATGGGTCCAATTGAACATCACTTGAAAGGTCTTCTAACCCTGATAACGACTGTGGTTTATTTTTGCATTTTAATCGATTCTATAAGCAACTAAGTAGTATTATAATGCCGATTCTGACTTACCATCAAAGTCCCGACATTATCATCAGTGCCCTGGGGGCGTATACGTGGGTCGTCCTAGAATCTAGGACCAAGATTTTAGTATAGAGAAGGGGACGCTAAGAGGCTTTGACCTATACCATAGACTTAGATCTAAGAAAAAACCGCTGCCAATTTCTTGGGGATCAGAAATTCCTCACCGTAGTAAAACTCTACGTGTGGTGGAGTTTAAAATAAAAATAATTTTTGACGTTTCAAAAAAGTCACATTTTGATGTTTCAAAAAAGTCACTTTGACGTTTCAAAAAGTTACATTTTTTGACGTTTCAAAAAAAGTCACATTTTGACGTTTCAAAAAAGTCACATTGGTGGAATGTTACTAATATTTTTTAAGATATTGGGACCGATTTTGCTCATCAACGAACTCAATCTCTTCCTTGACCTCTAGAATGTGGTTCCAAATTTGAAAGCTTTATCTCAAAAACTGTAGCTGCTATCACGAACCAGACACACACAGACAGAAAAATTTTTCTGTCTGAGATTTTGTGTATCGTCATAATTCGTCGAGATTGGTCCTAAAATGCAATAAAAATTTTCAACATTTTTTTCACGAATACATAACCTACTCACTTTGAGGGGGTGAGGTACTTCCTCACCCCTCAAAGTAATAGCTAAGAGGGCGTAGCATTACTTATTATAAAGATGAAATGGTTACTAGTATATGGATAGAATTGGTGAATATATAGGAGGCGTCGCTATTGAATATTTATATAAGCCTGACCAATGAAAACTTTGGTTATTATAAAGATAACACAGCTATTCGGAGACGGGATATTGGTAGTCAGTAAGCCAAATTCGGCACTATCTTACTACTCGTCTAGAAAAGGGTTCATGACTGATGGCATAAGTAGCTGATTGTATTTTTTCTAATACAAGATCTAAAACAAATCAGAGACAAAGAAATACATAAAAGAAGTCAACGCGTCACAAAACATCACTTTGCGTACTTGTTACATAAATAACTATTTTCCTATAATAGTTGATATAAAGTTTGAAAATATTTTTTAAACACCACAACTTAAATAATTCAGAAATTTAGAACATCTAGATGTTTTTAAGAAAAGGCAATAGGACTGTATAGTTCATATAAAAAGTCCGAATCACTTTTTGGTGTTCCTTATTTCTTTATTTATATAAATCAAAATTATTACGTAATAAACAGGAACTCGCTTACCTCGATCACATAGTGTTTCATTAATTATGTGCTTTCCTTCTGCTCACCTATCGCATGTAATGGGAAATGTTGTAGTAAATCAATATTTAAAAATTCGAAGGGGAATATTATCAGATAATTGGCTTTAACCCCCATCATGCGTAAATTTAATAAAACACATTTTGGTAAATAATTTACGTCCATTTCAGTTGGCTAATAATAATATAATCCTCTATAAACCTTACCCGTGTAAATTAAAAAATATATTAATACTGACAGTGGACACTAGAAATAAGATACATCAATTTTCCATTCGCGTAATAGTTGTTGGGCCTTAAATTATGATTAAAACTATTTGCACTAAAACGTATAATAGCTCGAAATATAATTATAATTGTTCCATTAATGACATTAATTTCAAAACTAACATCATTGTAAAATGTAAAGGAATGTTTAGAGATAAACATCCTTTATCAATTATCTCAACGGTGTAAGCAATAAACTTAGCAAACAACAACAATGCACCACAAAAATTAGACAATGCCCAAAATTCAAAATCGAGGCTTCAACAAGAGAGTTCCACTATACCTACAACCACTCTCTTCAACTTTGTCAGAGTTCAAGCCGCGATTTGAACCCGAAAGTTGGCAGGTAGTAAAAGTAGCTAACTCCTCACACAACGCTTTAAGCCCATTGCGCTACCGAGTTCGGTTTTATTAATTAGTTTTTAACGTTAATTAATTTAACTAAATATCCAGTTTGATAAGAAAAATTACTTTTTCTGAACAGTATATAGAAAAGTGACATAACCCCGAAGAAAATTGTTTTAAGCATGCCGAAAGTACTTTGCCGTGCATATAGAAAACAACAAAAATCGTTAGTAGCTGTTATGTTACAAGTGTAAAGTGTCATTTTATTTTGTGAGTGGGGGAAGTTTGCAAACGAGGCGAAGCCGAGTGAAGCAACCCCAAAAACAAAATAAAATCATTTTCAACGCAAGTTTTATACACTATTTTTTTACGTTAGTAATAATAATTAGAAAGTTTAAAAAAATATGTTTAATTGACATTTAGAATATCAAATCAAATAAATAGAAGTTCTCAAGTACTTTATTAAGCGAGTTTCACAGGTGTAAAAATGGCACTTTACGTAAGAGTTGCATGCATAATTTTTTTCAACATCCTCCTACGTGATCTTAAATTATATTTTTATTCTGGATCAAGAAAATTGTTGACGGTTCAGTTTTTAATCATTTAAAACGTCAAAATTATTAAATATTTATAATATCAATAAATTAATCATAAGATTTTGTTCAGATGTTGTTTTTGTTGAGGTATTGTTTAGATTTTTTTAAGATTCTTTAATAATTAAAAAGTTAAAGAGTTATACATTAAAATATGTTTACGCACAGCAACGTCCGTAAAGTTGTCATTTTAAGCAGGCAGAACTAAAAAGTATCACTTTACACACTCAAAATAGAGCTTTAAGTTGCACTTTTGAGAGGTTATTGAAAAAAATATTTTAAGATTACTAGATGTTGAATTTTCTGCCTACTAGTGTGGAATTTTCTGCCAATTCAAATATAAATGCTAAAGTAACTAACAGGTTCCTATTATTTGATGATATTTAAATATTCAATGTAATTTCGAACAAGTTCAGCAAATTACGAATCATTAATTACGACAATTACGTAACACTGAACTAAACAATCCGCTTGTCAATAATATATACCGTTCTATAAATAGCGTCTTACAAAATATAAAATATTTAGTGTATAACTGTAAAATTTAGGAAAATATCAAAAGTTTGTATAGAGGTAACGACCTATTGTTAGGGAAAAAGGATGCATTACATTTTTTCCAACCATTGTGCCGTGCACTATTGTGTTAAGTTATGTTACATATTGCTCCACTATGAATTTCTGAAAACTAATAATGTTTTCATGCCACATTTTCAGGAACTGAACTGCAAACTGGAACGCAAGTTTGTAAAAGTTAAACAATAGAGGGTCGAAATGAACGGTTGCTGTATTGAATATTTAACGAATGCTAATGGAAAAGGTTTCAAATATAAAAGAGTATACGGCATTTGCATAACGTGAATTACACAGTTTCGAAAATTTCTATTTTCCCAATAAATCTAAGTACTTGATAAGTATTTCATTTAAACACTTATAACTGCATACCCGATTATACGAAATTGAGGTCAAATTGAGGTCAAATCAACCATTTTTTAATGATTTGATTTTTGAAAATTCAAAGACAGTCGCCAGAGGCACTCAGTTAAAAAATTTTAAATTGCGAAGGGGGTCATCTCATTTAAAAGTTATTTCAGTTCTCTGCCACTTATTTTTGTAAAATGAAAATTCAATTATCCGTTCACTAGTAATAAGTGTTGCTAGGAATATACTCAAAAAGGAATGAAATGCAGTCGAACGCTTTACTGAAACAAAAATATATTTTGACAGGTATTATCAAAAATTTTGTTGAAAAATATCACCTTGTACCTCCTGGCAATAGAAGAATTTGTTGGAAATCTTCTGGGGCACATTGCGGAATATTTCCCTGATGGATGCATATTCCTCAATTGTCCTCTGCCCCAAATCCAAAAAAGTCTCTGGTTAAATAATGAACACTTTGGATTTGAGGTAACCCTACAAAAAGAAGTTTAATGGTGTCAAATAGGGTGAACGAGCAGGCCACGTCCGATCCACCTATCAGTGTACAGGTTGTCAAGATGATTTCTGACGCTTGAAATAATGTGGAGGGCACTGACCTGCTGCAAGGTTATTTTGGTCCCTTAAAATTCCACAGCGTCGCGTCGGTTTAGGGTTTGAACGGTGATGCGTGCTTTCACTTTAAAATTCTATCCTTTTATGGTGCGTTTAGTCCAGAAACTCAACATGGATGATTTCGACAGAATATTATAATTTTTCAGATTAATGTTGGAACGTTGTAATAATGAAGAATATTTTGGTCATCAAATTCTATTCTTTAATGAAGTAACCACTTGTTTAACAGAAAAGTAAACTGACATAATTGTTTCTATTGATTGAGAATTATTCACCTTGGATGAAACAGGTACACAGCATCTGCAGACGGTAAATATTTGGAGAAGTGTTATTGGGCGTCATAAAAATTGGGCTTTTCCTTATGCTCAAAAATATCTGGAACTCTTACAAAACAACACACCTGTATGTGTTGCTTTTATTCTTTGTTGACAATAATTTAATTATTTATACTATGGGCTTCAAGTGAGGTAATATTTAAATCAGGATAGGTAGATCGGGGATTCATAGAATGCTATAGCCTGGCCGCTGTAAAATTGCAACTTTCTTCTTATCGTATACCTATGCAGAACTGGTCTGCTGAAAATTTAAACGAATAAAATTATTTATGGTTTTACTCCTTAAGAAGAAAGCTACAGTCCTAAAGCGGCCCGACTATATATCTGCTATTTAACATTCCTCAATTTATTTTTATGAGAATATCTCAAAAACAAGTTATTCAGGAAGAAACTAGAATATTTGGAGGATTTGTAGGCGCAAATAGAGCCAAGTTGGAGTAAATACCTTACAGTACATAGCTTTGGATAATTTCTTAAAGAATCTTCAAGATCGACTTTATTATAAATTGAATACCCCTTTTACGTATTTTGTACAAAAATCTTCACTACTCCTTGAATATATTCATGGTAAAATTCTTGCCTTGCCTAAAAATTAGTAAATAAAATATTAACATCACAAAAAAAAATTATGTATTTTATCTGTGGCTTAATATTCAAATATTTAAAAAACTATTGAATAATTAATTACAGGCAATATTAAGAAACGTATTATCTTAAATTTTAATATGAGCGTTTATGTTTTGATACGGAATGAATTATTATTTACAAGGCTTACAAGTAAAATTTCTTAACCTGAATATTTTAAAGACTTGATGGTTTGGTAATTCCCTGTGGTGTAAAACTTTACTAGCAGATGGGGAGATCCTACTCGCCTTATAGTAGAACACACTTCCGGCCTTAGATTAAAGGGCAGCGGGGAATTATAACTTTCAACTTAAAAAAATTCTTTCATTAATTCATCAAGACTAAGTAACGAGTTAAGTGTTTTAGATATTTTAGACGACGAGAAGAACCAGATTTTAAGGACCTGATAATAATTCGTAATGATATGGGATAAAGTTGTTAAATTATTAATAATAATGTAATAATTTACATTACCTCTTGTAAAATTAAAAATGTTCAAAGAAAAAGATATTTTTATGTTGTTACGGCTAATCCAATGGGCAAGTTGATGAATTAATTGTAAATGAGTAAAGTGAGAGAGTGATTAGAAATCGATGATCTTTTGATACTGGATATCATAACTATTAAACATTAATAACCACAAGTAACACCCATATATCCCAAAAGTAATTTGAATGGGGGGGGGGTAAACATTTAGAAACATCGAAATATATCGGGATTAATTATTCTTTACCAAAAAAAAGGGACTATGTTGATCGAGTCCTGAATCCCTGATTCCTTGAATAAGAAATAACTGATTTAGTTAGAGCAAAAGTATCACTACAGTTGTCTAATGGTGGCCGCTGTCAGTAGCGTTACATGTACGTTCCCAAAATAATGCATTTAGGTTTCGTAGATGTTAAACAAATAACATTTTACCTACAGATATGTTTACCTTTTACATGTCACATACTGAGGAAAATGCCTAATATTGTGCACCAGCGAACATTTGCATGAATAATATAGCTTCTATGTTGTCTATTGAAAAACATCTGGTTGCGTGGGATAAACACATTTGTGTAAAACGAGAATGATCTTTCAACATCTACCGAATATATGCAAACTTGAGGTTTTCATCTCGCATTTGCTTTTAAATATCATTACACCTCATACTCACGAAATCGGGGCACATTTTAGAATGTTTAATTCATTTTGTATATTATGAATGATATTTTAAATACTCTTCTAATGACAATGAACAATTTTCTAATCGTCGACTACTGTCCAGTACTACAGTATAATTGTTATGAATCATATGTATCTCCGCTTCTACCTCAAGGTTGTTGAAATGCTTCTAAGCCTCCGAGATGGCTTTTAATTCATTTGGATTTAATTTCAAATAAGAGTCTTTATTCTTTGAAAATACTGATGATAGTATCAACTGCCGCTAACTATGTACCTCAACGTGTTAAAATAGTTTGCAGTAGAAATGCGATGCTAGGAAGTCGAGGTTCCCTATGATTATGGCTGTGGCCGCAGGTGATCATATCTACTAATTACTATCTGTAAATCCAATTAGTTTCTTATCATTAAGAAGTAATACTAGCGATACATATCTTTCATAGAAACATTTTAGATTATAACTGAAAAATAATGATTGCATGCTCCATATCGAGCTGACAATTCGAGAATTGAATAACATTCAATAAATATTAATTATTATTAACGTGACGTACTATCCATTGCAAAATATATTTGCATGTGATTGGAATTAATATTATGAGATTGTCCTTGCATTTAACACATTACTGCAAATGCATTTAATCAAACATTAGGCATAGACAACGGCTGCCGTAGATGTAATGTATGTATGTGACATTTACATGCCTTCTACGTGTATTTGAAGGAAATATACATTGCTACTATCAAGGCATACCACGAAGTTATCTATAATATATATTCTAATTTGTCAATCCTCGAATTTATATTTAAAGTGACTGGCATAAAAATGAACTTGTGCGACTTTTGAAACAAAAATATTTATATGGATTATATTTGCAGCTTTATATTGAACCTGAAACGACAAGTTTCGGGTTCAATAATCACAAGAACATTTTATTACATTTGAAACATACAGTTTAAATGTTATTATGTATTTTGAATAATACCAAATGATTATAAACCAAAAAAAATTGGTGGCATATTTATATTTATACTAATAATGATGCATAATATAATTCAATGATAGATATAAACAAAAGCAATATATTTATTATTGAAGCATAAAATTTAAAAATTGTACTGTCCTGTTGGTTTAGTTATTTTGCTTTTAAAAAATCACACCATATGTAAAGCGTGAAACGAAAAACAATCTTTATTTTATATATATATATATATTTTTTTCAAAAAAGAGTAAGTTTCTTATTAAGGTCAAGAAAACTTAAAAATGGAATGTGAATCCTAAAAAACATGAAAGAATACAAAATATGATCACATGAACCATAATCTCGTTCGGTAATTAAACGCGAAGATCATATACAGGGTGTCCCAGATTTAAACGGACATACTCTAGTGGAAGGTAGAGCACACTCAGCTGAGTTGAAAACACCTCTATATTTACCGTTGAATGTGAACCGTTTTTGAGATACAGGGTGTTTTATGGTTTTTGACCAGAACTTTAGTCCGCCATATTTTTAAAATGACTGCACATATTTCGATAAAATTTGGTATACATATTATACTCTTTTAGGTTAATAAATAAATAGCTTAAGTAATTTTGAAAAAATTCCAGGACCGACCTCCATTTTCTTAATATGGCTCTTAGGGTCGTTAACATCACACTGTATATTATTTTTTGGTCAATATTAGTAAACTTTTAAAAAGCCTATGGACCAGTTAATGAAATAATGTCATAATATTTGAAGGCACGTTTATGGTTATTCTTCAATCAATTTTCAAAGGTATTGAAAGACCAAATTTGACATTCTACAAATAACACAATCCAGTTGCTAACATCATTATTTTATTAATTTTAGTTAAATACCCTGCAAAAGGGGTTGTTATTTGTTTTTGCTTTGACAATTAGTGTTTCTAAGCTTTTTTTTAGTTTAAATTTCATCCAAAATAATGCACATTCCATTTATTTCATGAAAGAAAAATAATGTTAGTGAAGAGGCTTGAATTAACAAGCACAATTTAAAAAAATATTAAACACCTTTTAAGAATAACTTGAAAATATTAAAGACAAAAGTTTTCAATTTTATTTTGACAAAATAAATTTATTTAGAACTTTAAATAATTGAAAAAAAAATCAAAAACTGTGCAAATAATTAAAACTATAACAGGTTTTCAAAATGAATGCTCCCAGCGTCAATACATTTTCGAGAACATTTTAATATGTTTTTGACTGACCTATCAATCACTTCCGGGTTATTTCTCATGTTATCACCTACAGTAATAATTTTTTCTAGAAGCTGTTCTCGTGTATTGAACTGTTCATTGTACACCTCTGGCTTGAGATGACCCCATACAAAATAATCCAGAGGTGTAAGATCAGGAGACCTCAGTGGCCAGTTTACCGTACCTCCGCGACCAATTCATCTGTTGGTGTAATGCTGGTTCAGATGATCCCGGACCGGTACAGAAAAATGAGGTCCAGCACCATCGTGCTGAAACCACAAACCACTAGTATTGATGCCTTCTAATAAATCTGGCAAGATATCTCTAAGGAAGTATAAATAAACTTCACCAGTTAACCTTTCTTCAAAAATGTGGGGCCCTATTAGATGATTATTTGTAAATACCACACCACACATTAATATTAAATCTATATTGGGAATGTTTCTGAATCACTGCATGTGGATTTTCGCTTGCCCAAATATGCTGATTTCTACAGTTGATAATTCCGTCACGTGTGAATTGGGCTTCATCCGTGAATAGAACTCTAGATATTGTTCTTCTGTGAGCCAAAATCCACCTACAAAATGTTAAGCGGGGAACGTCGTCGCCGTCTTCTAGACGTTGAACGGTTTCAACATGAAATGGATACAAATTTTCCTTCTTTAATGTTCGCCATACTCTTGTCTTAGGTACTGCTAACTCATTACTTATTTTCCTAACACTTATAGATGGATTATTTTCCACAACCTGTAATATTTGCCCTTCTTGTGGAAAAGCTCTGGCAACATGTTCATGCTTTGTTATTGACGGAAATTGTCTATGTTCCCTACTAAATTGGTATACCTCTGAAAACGTTTTATGATCTGGTACACGGCGATTTGGAAAACGCCTTTGATACTCTCTTTTTGCAGCTCTCTCATTTCCGTCGCAATAGCCATACACAAAAATAATATCCGCATAATCTTCATTACTAAATTGAAACTGCATCTTAAAATTTTTAGTTTTATAACTGGTTTTTTATAACTTATTCTAATAATTATTAAGAGCGAATGCAATTCTTATTTGTAAAATTACACATTTGACATGTGCCTACTTGGGATTTTTAATGCAACAATGTCATGTGTTAATCGCATCGTTTTATTACTTATTTTTTATTCGTGAAATAAATGGAATGTGCTTTATTTTGGACGGAAAACACTGAATGTCAAAACAAAAACAAATAACAACCTCTTCTGCGGGGTATTTAGCTAAAATTAATAAAATAATGATGTTAGCAACTGGATTGTGTTATTTGTAGAATGTCAAATTTGGTCTTTCAATACCTTTGAAAATTTATTGAAGAATAACCATAAACGTGCCACCAAATACTATTACATTATTTCATAAACTGGTCCATAGGCTTTTTAAAAGTTTACTAACATTTACCAAAATATAATATACAGTGTGATATTAACGACCCTATGAGGCATATTAAGAAAATGGTGCTCAGACCTGGAATTTTTCCAAAATTACTTAAGCTTTTTATTAACCTAAAAGAGTATAATATGTATACCAAATTTTATCTAAATATGTGCATTCATTTCAAAAATATGGCGGACTAAATTTCTGGTCAAAAACCATAGAACACCCGGTATCTCAAAAACGGTTCACATTCAACGGTAAGTATAGGGGTGTTTTGAATTCAGCTGAGTGTGCTTTACTTTCCACTAGAGTATATCCGTTTAAATCTGGGACACCCTGTATAATTCCATCTATAATATTTTTTGAGTTCTGGCTGTACAGTGTACAAACATCACCTCTTCTGCGTATACCGGAAGAGTTCAAGCCTTTGAAATGCCTTCTGATTATCAGCATTCATTCCGAAATAGAGTATAAAGTAACAGTTCATTTTTTAACAGTATTAATTTTCATATAATTTTGCCTCGAATTTTTTATTTATTATAATAATTGTTGAATGGTATCAGAGTGTTAATATATAATGTAAAATTTTCCTTGTTTACTGATTTACAATAAAAAGTGTATCAACCTCTATTCTCATATAGGCCCTAAATACCGATTCAAATTTTATCTTATCTATAGGATATCAGAGATTGAAATTAGAAAAAAAAATGATTAATGAAAAGTTGGTATTTTTAAACATTCTGCTTCTTTAAAATTTCTAAACAAGTATTAAAATACTAATATATACAGGGTCAACAATAAAAGCAATCTTTATAAGTATAGAAAATTCTGTGAAAATTTATATATTAGTACCTATTTAGAAATTTTGAAGAATCAAAACATTTAATAACTATCAATTTTATTTTCTATTCAGAACAATCTGTGGATATCCTGTATACTGAATTTTAAAGTTAATTTACAAAAATATTACCTACCTATGTGTTATAAATGTTCATAACTTTTTTTAAATAAAAAAAGGAACATAAAGGGCAAGTTAATATTGAGGAATATTAAAAAAGAGAAATCACCTGTGTAACAGATTTAAAATAAATCAATCGCAGCATATATCCGGAACAAAACTCTCAACCATAAAAATCAGTAATCCATCAAAATTTAGATTAGATTGGAAACCTTTGACTGACGTGTCATACATATTATTCTCAATCAGTGAAACATATTGTTAGACGGAAATTAATGAAAACACTTCTTCGTTAATAAAAATTTTATTATTTCCTTCTTTATTTGATTTATTGAGAGTACAAGAGAAAACTAATGAGAACTGTGTAACTATAATAAGCACGACTTTATAAGGAAAACGTTATTTCTACCGAATAATAAAATTTTATATCATTTGAAACAACATTTCGTACAGATGATTTTTTGAATGGTGTGTTCGTTTGGTCTGTAGAAATAAACGTGCCCAATGGGATTGAGAGGAATCAAATAGTGTTTAGTGACTGATGAATCCCGATTCTGCTTGTGGGTTCACGAAAAGTTTACTGTCGACGTGTAGAAAAGTCAGTTTTGTGTGGAACAGAAGACATTCTGTGTTCTGTTCCATGTAAAACTGACTTTTCTACACGAAGGACTATGGTATGGGATGCAACACCATATGAAAGTTGTTGATCTTATAGTCCTCATAGAAAGTAAGATGAATACACAGGAGTACAACCATAGAGTCTTGAAATCGGTTACGTTACCATATCTTCAGTGATTGGAAAACTCCATTTTTCAGCAGAGTTATATTAAAACCTCCAAAAGATGCTTCCAGTATGCAAGTGAGAAAGCAGTATCAGTATAATGACGTTTTAAAGACAAATGGGGGATATGAAAAGTTATGGTTTATTAATACGAAATCTCAATACGGAACATCCTGTAAGTGATTTGTAAAGTTTCAACTTTGCAAATATTATTTTGGTAGATGTTGAAAAACTATTTTCCTTTGACACAACTATGTTTACCTCAACAAGAAGACATTTTTCAGCAGAAAACATAGTTTTATACCTGTAGGTAATATGTAGTTATTTTCTCTGTTTATTATCTATATTAATGCAACCTAATTACCTTATTATCGGGGAGGTACACATGTCGCTATCGAATATCAATGAGTAAGCCTGGCCAAGGTCATTCATCCTACAGAGACGTACTGGGTATGCATCATATCATAATACTTGAATAAGTACAATAATAAAGACAAAAATATTTTATATATTGTGATGTATGTTTTTGTACTATTTCGTTCGCTTTAAATTCTTTTTTATGTATTTCCTTATATTTTGTAAGCTTAGTGCTGCAAATTATTATTAAACTGTTAAATGACGTTCACACATGTACATTGTATATCTAAGTGATAACTAATAATAAATAAATAAATAAATAAAATAAATGGAAATAAATTTTATTAATACTGGTACACTTTATAAAAATATGTACAAAACTCACCTTCTGAAGCAGATTTATGAAGTAGCTTGGTTTTCGTTATCACAAACTGGAGCACTTCTATAACTGTGTAGCATCAGATATGTTTCTACAGTTGTGTCAGTAAGCGATGTTCGCTCTGGTGAAAAAATATGTTTGTATTTTGAAAAAGACCGTTCGACAACTACGGAAGTAATACAGGGAAAAGTAAAACACTCTGTGAACTCACTTAACGCAGCTGTAGATGCACCATCACAAATTTGTCTTAATTTGGTAAAATCAGGATCTTTCCGTAATACACTCTCGAATTTTTCAATAACGGGCTCATTTTTTGCGACATTTATAGTCTGTAGCTGTGTATCTACGTCGTCCACTATTTGCAGCGATTCCACTAACGACAACGAAGATTTTTGCAATTTTTCTGTTGCGTCGTGTAGTCCTCTATAATTGTTATAAATAGTTTTTAAATCTGTTTCAAGGGAAACATCTTGAAAGCTTGTCTGGCTTTCCATAATAGCTGCAGCCTCGTTAGGGTTGAACTGTAGTATCACAGCTTTTATTTGTTGAAAATATTCAGCATAATAAAAAGCTGCCTTCAACCACGTTCCCCAACGTGTAAGAATCGGCTCTGGTGGTTCCAGAATACGAGGACACAGTGTGTGAAATGCTCGAAGCCGTTTAGGAGATTTGAGAAATACTTTTTTTGTATTTGCTATTAATGCATCTACCTCTGGAAAATATTTTCGAATCGTTTCTGCTACAAGATGGAACACATGCACTTTATACGTAACATGTAAAAACCTACAATCGTCTCTTTGAAGAAAACGGCCTACCAAACGCATTGTCGCAGCACCGTCGGTCACAAACATCAACACTTGACTTGTTGACAGTTTAAATTTTTCGAAAGTCTCCAACACCACCAGCGTAATTGTTTCGCCAGTACACGCAATTAGTCTTTTTGCTAGCTAGTAAAAGTGGAAATGTTGGTTTAACAGGGTCGAGTACACGTACTATAACATTTAAAATAGAATTTTTTTTACAATCTGTCATCTCGTCAACACATAACCACAGACGTGCATTTTTTAATGCACATTTAATCCTATTTACAATGTCTTCACGAACATTTGGTACATATCTACGTAACGATGAACGACTTGGTAAATTCACCTGGGGATTGTATTTATTTCAGAACTCCCGAAATGCTGGTTTATCCAATATGCGCAGGGGAACATCACAGGCAATCAGCATTAACAGTAAATCAAACATACTGAGGATTCTAAAGAAGACACGCCATTTTTTTAATTTTTATGCCGGTTACTATTGACATGAATTTTGCAGCCGTATTTATTCCAGCACATTAAGTTTTGATCACAAACTTTACAAATTATTTTACATCCATCATAGAATAAATGCGGAAATTCAACGATAAATTTATTCACTTTATCAGCGTAAAGTCGTTTTCTACTCTTTACGCTCAACATTATTTATTATTTATTAGTACTCTATGCATCGACCGACAGATAACAACTGAAGTGTGTCGTGTCATCGTATTCGTAAACAAGCGCGCGATGACATTGGTATTGCGCCCGACCCTGAATCTACCATCGCTTGGCCAGGCATATCAATGAGCAAGTTTCCGAACTTAACAACGTGATTAATTCGGCACCGATAAAATAGTGCATCACGTTAAAATTAATTATTGAAAAACAGGTACAAAACGCAACAATACTAGTGTAACAGTATTAGCCAATGGTAATAAATAAGGCCATCATAGCTAACCATTGGTCGCAATAGGTCACGTACAAATAAGAGGTGTGGTTCGTTATGGTAATTGTGAGTAATGTAGCGGTCTGCACATAACTCACTCTCTAATTATGCTCACAAACATGCAGGCACAGCAATAGCATCAGTGTTCATTACACACTGCATCATATGTCTGTAAGGCATAAAATATACATATTTATCAATTTCCAGATATTTTATATTTGAAAATTAATCTCCTAGGGTTAAAATTTGAACTCTGCTTTTATTGGTAAAACTAAAAATTTTATGTCGGAGGATTAAATCAATTTTATTTAAATATACCTCAATAGTGAATATACAGGGTGACTGATATTGGATTGTGTGATTTCAAAGTTCGATATTTCAAAAATTATTTGAGAAAGATCCGAAAACATCTTTTAATAAGATTTCTTTATTAAAGTCATGAGATCTTTGTTTTCGTTAATTACGTGTGGTGAAAAAGATACATTTTCTTAAACGGAACACCCTGTCCATTTTTTCACATTTTTCACATTCATACCTAAATATGATAATTGCTTTAATTTCCTCCGTTACTAATAAATAAAGGATAAAAGTAATAAAAAATTTTCTACTTTATCGTTTAACACAATTTAATTTTTTTCTTTTTTTGTAAAACAGAAACTAAACTATCTCGACAGTGCATGAAAGAAATAAATTACTTTGATTGCAAATATAATTTTCGTTTATTTTATTTATTTATATAAAATAATTAAAATGAACAAAATAAACAGAATGAATAAAATAAATAGGATAATTATGATAAACAAGAAAATAGAAATAAATGAAAAAAATGACGTAAATGAAACAAATGAGATAAAATGAGACAAGTGAGATAAATGAGACTAATGAGAGAAATGAGACGAATGCGGTAAATGAGACAAATGAAATAAACAAGACAAACGAGACAAACGAAATAAACAAAAAAGAAAAACTAAATAAAATAATTTATTCTTCATTCATATCAAATTGGATGATATAATGAAGTACTGCCGAGATCGCCTTTATTTATTTAATTGTACGAAATTAATTTTAAATCTTTTTTTTGTCAGTAAAGGTTAATTACGAAACATTTTCAAGATTTCTTTTTGGCAAATTTTCTCATTATGAAAACTATTTTTGACTAGACGTAAATAAATGTTTGCCCTTTGAGACGTGCCCTCCCTGATGAACCAATTTCACTGATATTCAATGGTCGTCCTTGAACGTCACAGATGTTATATGTAAAATTTCAGATTTCCACGTTGAGATATGTTTGAGAAAATTTGGTCACAACATATGACTAGCAATAACAGACAAACACAACAGACACACAGACGGCATGCTAATTCGGATGAATTTTCTATTTTCTAGTCTCAAAACGTTCGTTTTCATCACAATCTAGAATTTGGTTTTTCTCACGACGCCGATACTTTTCTGCAGTATAGATAGATGAGAAAGTAAAAAGCAAAGGTTATTGAAAAGGTTTTTTCTGGATTTTTCTCCTCACAAATATTAATTGTTCACAGTTTACTTCTTCAACTAATACATTTTTCAATGAAATGAGACTACATTTGGTTTGAATTAACACAAATTTGAGAATTAATGTTCATATGGCTCCGTAGTCTAGAGGTAACGTACTTGCCTCGAAACTTCGGGGTCCTGGGTTCGATTCCCGGTCGAGGAACTGGGATATTTTCGGAATGAGAAATTAATCCCAGTATACTCGGATATTGGATGTGTGTCCATTGTCTCTTAATGTGTAATCCTCACCCACACAAAGTCATTCCAAACCTTCAGGAATAAAAGAGGTTGTAATTACATGTGGTGTTATTATTATTATTATTGTTATTAATATTATTATTCAAATGAACTAATATTGTAATGTGATTATTTTCCCAGAAAATACACGTTTGGATGCTTTTCAAACACAAGAATGCCCAGTAACTTTCCCTGCTAAATATCTTATCAGCTCAATTTTGCTAATCCTTCTCTGAAAAAACTGAAAAAAATCTATCATTTATTTTTAAGTATCAAATGTGTCACCTAAAGTTTGAGCAGTCCTACAACAACATTAGGATAGAAACCACCTTCCCTGTGACACCTACACCAAGCAGGTGTGGTACTGCTACAATTACTCAAATATAAGACGATTTTATCAATATTAGAAAAAGGAGAAGAATTTATTTAACAAAATAAATATGCAACTTACAATGGTATCTATGCTCTTCTTTTGTTGAGCAATATCCATAAAAAAGATAGATATCACCTAATTTCTGATTCCTTTAGCTAATATTCACTGAAAAGGAGCATTAATTTCAAAACAATAACGTCCCCAGTAATTTCGTACGTTTTTGGAAAGTTTCTAATCTTGGCATCACAAATTACCACTCTATTCTGTAGACAGACAGGTATAAGACAATCTTGCAGCGAAATATAGAAGTAATTTTGCCCTTCATAAATAACTCAGTGCGTACAATATAACATTACACAAGACAAGTTAATTTACAATTAAATTAAAATTACTACCTAGGTTAAAATTAAATTAATCACACACACTTTGCCGGTGTTCAGTGCATGTCTAGAGCCCAAAAGGAAATTACACGTGTGACTACTACTTCAGTAATTTAGAACCAACTCCATACAGATGAAATCGATGCGGCAAATATAGCGATGAACAAAGCTATATAGGCATAGTATTTTGTGGTAATATTTGTTGCGAGATTGTTGTAATTTAGCCACAAAAAACGTTAACGATATTGTTCGTTTTGTAAAAATTTAGACAATAAATATAATTACATGTAGTTATATAAAATGTATCTAAACACGCAAAAGCCTCACTCACGTCTATAAAAGGCACGATATTTTTTTAACTGAAAGTTATCATTTTGTAACCCAAATGCTCTCCACAACTTATTCAGGTTTTAGAAGAATACTTCTTGTAAATTGTTTATACGGTGTCTACTAAAAAGACTACATCACAGTGGATTTTTTTATTCTTTGACTTATTCTGGTCATCGTTTCGACTAAGGCTGGGAATTTTTCAGATTTTAGTATTCGAATATTCGTCGGAAAAAATATTCGAATATTCGAACTATTCGGATATTAGAATATACGGATTATTCGAGTATTCGGATATTCGAATAATTCGAATATTCGAATACTCGAATAATCCGAATTATTCAAATAGGTATCCGAATAATCCGGATCCTCGAATATTCATTATTAATAGGTATAGCACTGAATACTAGTGAATAGTGAATACTCTATTTGAGTATTTGGTTGGATAGATAGACCACAATGATAGTCGTGACGTAATCCACTAAGCAGGCAATTTGATTTGCTTTCCATACCCACAATAGGGTATGTCTCCTGTAAATGTGCTTTAAGGGTCAGAATTATTTAGTTAGTATTTTATTTTAGGATTGAGGCGCTATTGTTCACATTTAACTATTGAATCTTAAAGAAAACGAAAACAGAGCTAGTTTTTTATACTTCTGCGTCATAACTATTTTTCCTTTCCGAAAAAAATAAAAGTGCTCTAAAATTAGAATGTTTTTAAAAAAGACGCAGATTGTGAAGGTAAAACAAATACATGAAAAGTCAATAGTTAAATATTTACAGGTTTTCTAAAATTTTAAATTTAATTTTAACCCCTGCCTTAGTACACTAAGAATAAGGTCGAGGCGAGAGAGATGAAATAGTTTGACTGAGAGTAAAACGTGCCTAACGTGGTCTATTAATGGGTAGGTCCTCCTGTACTGTGGTAACGACCACTAACGTGTTTATTTATATATTTGGATTTTAGCATAGGTACCTACCTATACCTACTATCTACCTACTTTGCTTGGATGCATACTGCATACCTATTCGTACATAAATTAATAATATATTTTAATATTCAAATTTACTCAAATATAAGCAAATAATCGAATACTCGAATATATTCGAGTATTCGAATATTCGAGTATTCGAGTATTCGAATATTTCGAGTATTCGAATAATTTCCCATTAGAATAATTCGTATTCGAATACCCGAATATTCGATTACTCGAATTATTCGTATTCGATTCCTAGCCTTAGTTTCGACCATATAATTGGGTCTTCCTCAGGACAAAATTAAAACATATTTTTTTTGTTATATTTCGAAATCATTCAATATTACAAAAGAGTTTTTTTTTTGAGTAATTGCCAAAATAACCGTTTAGAACCAACATGTTGTCATTAGTTTTTGTGACACTTATTGTTTACCATACATTCACTTAAACTGCTTTTATGTATTAGTTTGTGTTGCAGTTTCAATATGACAGTCAATATTATGAATTGTAGGTATTTATAATACTACGAGTATCAGTGATTAGATTTTTTTTAGGAAAAACATTTTGATTTTGTGTGAAATCAGTGCAATATTTAAAAACTATGTAGAATAATATTTGGAAATAATAATAATCTTTGAAAATCTGAAATTTTAACAACAAATTATGTATTAAAGGTATTATAAATAAATATTATGAAGTAATTTCTTAAGCGCCCATAGCTGACAGAACAAATATATCAGATTTGTTATAGTCTTCAAGGGTCAATTTTATAGTGTTGGATTTATGGAACCACGTCAACCAAATACGATTTTACGGTTATTATCTCTCTTAATAGACAGTAGTGTATCATATGAATTTAGTACGTCTCAAATTTACTAAGAGGTTATCTCTATATTTATAACTAACATTCAGCCACCTGCCTCTGATCATTTGTAGAGCATATATATCAACTGGTATAGAGGATGTTACTAATGGGTCAGAAAGTTAAGGTAACTCTATATTGAATAAATGTCGATATTGCTGACAATCTGGCAAATACACTTATCTCAAAATGTTATATTATAATTTTCCAAGAGAGGCAAGGAAAATTATATTTGTGTCTTATTTTATGAGCTATTCAGACAAGAGCTTTTGTCATGATTGCATTTTATGTTTTAGGAATTTTGTACACATAGGAGAGTTTACAGAAGCCTGCGCAGTAGCTAACTGCATATTTAACTCGAGACCAATAACATAAGAGTATTTGCCAGATCGGCGACGAATAATCCAATTTATCCCCAATGTAAAACAATTCTGATGTTTTTTTAAACAATTGTTTATCGAGTATGCTTGCAATTTTTATGTAAACTACTGAGTTATTTATATCAGCAAGTCCTTATTCCTAGTTACAGAAAATTAATATATTTTTACCAATACCAATATTAATATTTTTTAAATTTGTTTGAATATACAATGTATCAATATCTACATACATATACATCTTTAACAAAATGTACTTAATTTATATTTCTGCGTACCAACTATTGTTCTTAATAAAACACAATAATTGATAATATACTACTGTTATTTATTAAAAACTTTCCTGTCTTGCAGGCGACAAGCATCGACTGACTGGTTTTGTCTGTTGCAGGGACTGACCGCAGCGCCATCTCGCTGGCGACTCGGGACGGTCCTGTTCGCTTCACAAATGGTGGTTTTGTGGTACGTTGGCTAAGAGCCACTCCGCAACTCACTGTGTTTTATTTCTTAATGTTTACTAGTCACTGTTGATGTTGTTCTTCACTGGTCACGTTGATGTTGTCACCCTAAATGTTGTCTGCATCACAGCACTGTTGTTATTCCTGCTATTATATGTGAACAATTTCAATCTCTGTTAATTATGATTGTAGTGCAGGTTACAGCTTGTAATGAATAATATAAAGAGACGTTAAGAATATATATTGAAAACGATGTATAGCTGGCTAGTTTTGATGAATTTACTGATTTCATTAGCATAACTTTGCAAAGCTTACATCATAATTATAAAGAATCAAACTTTTGAAACAAAAAAAATCATGTTATACTCAAAACTATTAAGTTTTATCCTTGTTCGTTAGTGTATCAATTTCATTGTTTATTTTTATTACACAGTGTCAATTATACGACATTATCGACATAAACTAGGTTCTAGTTTATGTCGATTGTTAATTTTATAAATTTACTTACCATAATTGACATAACGTAAATGCTCAAACCTGAACTAATACAGCATTTTTGATCGTAATGATTAAGTATTTTACAACTGTGGTAGGTACAATAAATATCGATTTTCTGAAAATTGCTTTTATAATGTTTACTACGTTTGGTAAAAATCTAGCAGTAGTTCAGATAATAACTCGATGATATTACAGAAACTAGTTGGCATTTATTGTAATTCCTCAAGTTAATTATATTTTTATACGCTACATAATATACATATCCTAAATATTGGAATGTAGCAAGACACGGTACAAAAATTCTTACACCATAAAAATAATACGACATAACGACACCGTGAAGAGGAAACTTCTGTCACTAATGTCATTGTCCAAAAAAGTCCATTCCAAAAATATCTCTAATTATCAACTCTACACTGAAGGAATCAGAAAAAGTTTTGAGAATGAGTGAAAGATTTTAATCATATAAAACTTGAGTTTAATTGAATTACTCCCAACTACCTACAATGATCACATTAAAAATTCAACATAATTTTCTGTAATAATTTGCTGTAATCTGCACTGACTTGAGAGTGTTTACTGTTTATGTGTTTCAGAGTTGTTGGATGTTGATTTCCAATGACGCCAATTAAGCTGGTACTGATAATGTAGGACTTTATCATAAATAAATATGTGTTTAGGGTATGCATGTCTTTAGCTTGTGTTGGTTTTCTTGATATCTTTATTTTAGTATTTAGATGAATAGTTGTTCTTTGTTTAAGCATTTTTAGTTTAAAGCAATTGTACTCTTGGTTATTATATGGATATTGGTGTTAATTATAATAAAATTTGTACACCGTTACTTAATTAAAGTATATATTACAAAATGTTTGCAATAAGTAACGGTTTTTGAAAATTGGGGTATACCAAGTGCACATTTTAAAACAAAGGAGCACTTCCTATTTAAGCGGTATTCAGCAGAAAAATTAAATAACCACCTAAACTTGCAGTGACTCACTTAAAATAATTCTTAAATAGTTTTATCGACTTGAATAATTTTTTCAAAATTTTGATTGTAAATCATTGCATTGTAATTTTCAAGAACACTTTCTTAAAACAATTATACAGGCTGAAATATAACATGTTTCTTTAGTTAAACTTGATAGGTTACCTGAGCGAACGGGTAATTTTAATATTTACAGCAGTCTAATTAGAAAGTCCAATTCTTCCCCTAAAAACACTATTTTTGAACATCTACGCTCGCTGCATTAGTTTTAAAAATATGATAATTTTGCTAAAACCGTGCACTTTTGCGTTATTTATTTAATAAACAATTAAAAACCAACAAATAAATTGTCTAATTAAATATGAAAAGTAAAACAAGAATAAACATTAATACAACAAAACAAAGAAGGTTTAGTACCATATTCCCCAAAAAGAAACAATTATGCAGCTACGGACACGTGTTTCAGAGTTATTGCCCCTCATCAGCGTAGCGTAGCTAAGGAATTGGATCTACGATGGGATAGATCAGGGACAATTGTTTCTTTTTGGGGAATATGGCACTAAACCTCCTTTGTTTTATTTTGAACCCCAATAAATCTATCTTGTTTTATTTGTATGTGCCAGGTGGAAATAAGCAGTACACATAGAGCTCTGTGTGTTGACTGTGCTTATCGAGACCCCAAATGTGGCACATGGGAACATGAAGACACTAATTGAGTACTGTGTACTGTACTTTCCAGCCTTATTTTAGTTCTTGTTCCTGATCTATCCCATCGTAGATCCAATTCCTTAGCTACGCTACGCTGATGAGGGGCAATAACTCCGAAATACGTGTCCGTAGCTGCATAATTGTTTCTTTTTGGGGAATATGGCACTAAACCTTCTTTGTTTTATTTTGAACCCCAATAAATCTATCTTGTTTTATTTGTATAAACATTAATATCTGGTTGAACCCCCACATGCTCCTATTACATCTACACATCGTCGAGACATGCTGGAAATTACCCTATTAATTCTTGTGGAATTAGCCACCATTACTCTGGAATTGCAATAACAAGTTCTTCAATGTTTTGAGATAGTACAGGGCAATCTGAAAGACGATATTTCAACACATCCTATATATGATCAGTAGAATTCCAATCTGTGGAGCAAGCTGGCCATATCATCCTATTATGCCGATTATTTTCAAAAAACTGATTTACTGTAACTGCTCGCATTATCATTCATGCATATCAATCCATTACCAGTTTCGTTTGCGAACTTTAGAATATTTTTTTGCAAAACCTCAAGACACCGTGTAATGTTCACTGACATTGACGAATACTAAAAGTTCCGTTCGACCACCAAAATAAATTCCATCACATATTGTCACGGAACCTCCTCCATGAGAAATTCGATCAAGTGAAAAATTTTCTTCGAGTCTTTCTCCAACTCCTGTCCAAACATGAATTCGGTTATTATCCGGATGTAAAGCGATTTTAGACTCATCAGTAAATAAGCACTTTTTAAAATATCACGTGAAAACTTAACTTAAAATGTTGCGTTATAATTCATAACGTGTTCACATCAGCTTCAAAAAAATACACTAAAATGTGTAATTTTGCCTTTCATTTTTTAAAAATAATTTTGTAACTCATTTGTGTATTTTTATTTCATATTTCAATAAATTGTCTGAGTTTAATCATTTACTCTTGTATCATTAAAAGAATCTGTGACATTTTCAAATTTGCAAATAAACACAAAATAAACTTATGTTTGATTTTCACAATTTAATTAACTTATGACAATTGTTTCGCCACACAGTGGCTTCATCAGATGGTGAGTACAAGACTAAATTCTTTATTACAAAGTGAGGGTATAAATATCAACTACCTAATTTAGGGTAATAAAATGGAACGGTAATAAAATAAGGTACAAAATAATTTAGAAAATATTTAACAGTGGTGAACAGTTTAAATCTAGCTGGTCATAATATAACTATTTTTTAATTTATTGATTTCTAATATCTTTAATAGTTACAGTTTTAATCCTTTATTTTCTGTGTGTAAAATATCAAAATTGTTATTAAAAGAATGATTGTCCTCTAGCAAATGGTTGGCATACGACAATTTCTTCAGTTTATCCAAAAGCAGAAATCAGTGAATTAAGTGATTTAAGATATAAAACCCTTACTTATATAGGCCAACCTACCGAAAAAATATCAGTTGAACTTAAGAAAAAATATAATATTAAAATAGCATTTAAAACTAATAACACTCTAGGAAAATTTATTAAGAACAATGCAAATAAAACTAAAAAAAGAACAAGAAAGTGGAGTCTATAAGCTTACATGTGGTACATGCCCTAAAGTATACATTGGACAAACGGGAAGAAATTTTGGAAAAAGATTGTCCGAACATAAATGCAGTTTTAATAACAATAAATTAGATTCGACGTATACCATTTGTTAGAGGACAATCATTCTTTTAATAATAATTTTGATATTTTACACAGAGAAAATAAAGGATTAAAATTGCCACTATTAGAGACATTAGAAATCAATAAATTAAAAAATAGTAATATTATTTTAAATGACCAGCTAGATTTAAACTGTTCACCACTGTTAAATATTTTCTAAATTATTTTGTACCTTATTTTATTACCGTTCCATTTTATTACCCTAGATTAGTTAGTTGATATATATACCCTCACTTTGTAATAAAGAATTTAGTCTTGTACTGACCATCTGATGAAGCCACTGTGTGGCGAAACAATTATCATAAGTTAATTAAATTGTGAAAATCAAACATAAGTTTATTTTGAGTTTATTTGTAAAATGGATTTTCATCAAGTAAAGGTCGAATCAATCAACTATTTTTTCAAACTTGATTTATTTTTTTAATTTGAAAAATAAATCTAAAGCATTCTTGCTACAGCAAACCTAAAACTAGTTTTATGAGTAGGTGTCATTTTAATAAATCGGACAGTGTGTATACACTTTTTTTTAGTTTTCTCAAAATCACTTCACACGTTCCTTGATATCTTTTAATAATAACAGACTCAACTGTTTTTTCTATCCTTATTAATTCTGTTTGTATCTTCAGTGTCTGCCTAAAAACAACAATTATTTGCAGTCTTCCTTGTTGAATGCGTAATTATTACTTTGCCGGACATTTTTTTTTTTCTGTATATTTTATTGACATATGGCGCGTTGAACAAAAATTGGGGACTATTCCTTGTAAAAAATATCACAAGTTATTCCTACAAGTTTGTGTATTGTTTGTGATATCCAATGTAGAATAATAAATCAGCCACCCTGTAGGCTTATTATACAAAAATAATATTGACAACATAGTTGGATGTTGCCTTTGTTTTCTTTATATAATGTTGGACTTTGGTGCCTCGAGGGCTAACGTCGGGGCCGTAGCCAAAAGTATTAGAGCTTGAGAAGAGCTTATCCTAGTCCAAAGGGACGACTGGCTGCAAACCTAACGACGTGAGGGATTGGGGATCGGGTGGGTAACTCTCTAATCAAATAGGGACAGCAGGTTTGTTGTCTTAGTCGCTCCCTATGATGGTCTGTAACAGGCTTGTTTGCCACTCGGGATACCTGCTACCGGCATAAAACATATAGAAATAAGTAAGGGAATTGTTTGCATGATAACAATTGTAGTTAAATTACGGTAGTACATATTCTTTTTATTATTTTTAATGCAAACAATAATATTAAACTTTATATGACTGGGACAGAATACTTAGAACAAAATGTCACTTTTGAACTTGTCATTTGATGTCATTAAAATAGGTAACTAAAGAGAGCTCTTATGGTAGATTGTCGACTGCGAAAACTGTAACTATTAACTAATAGGTGTGAGAATAAAACATTTTTCAGGGATTCGTACAGTGAGAGAAAATTATCGTGTATTTTAATATATTAAAAAACCAAACATGATACAATATTTAAAATGGTATATGGTATTGCTTTTGTTATAACGAATATACAGGGTGTTCCTAAATATCATTTACGCACGCAAGGGGGTAATTCTATGGCTTATTTCATGACTGAAAGTTTATATAAACATAGGTCCGCAAACGCTTCTTTACTGATCTACAGGGTGTTGAAATTTGAAGATTTTTTTTTCTTTATAGCTCCTGCAGTTTTTGAAATATTTAGTTCAAATCTGGAATATAGATTACGCCGTAGGGCTTACATCATTGGACATGCCAAATTGTTATGAGAATCTACAGGGAGATCTTTTTCAGGGGTCATGCCCATTTTTCCCCCTGAACTTTTTTTCGATGCGCCGTTGGTAGATTCCAAAATACAACATGAATTTTCTGTTTTATGTAGAAACTTTTTGGTCTCTTGTAGTTTTTCCGTATATGCGACCATTACCTAGAAAAAAAATAAAAAAAATATTTTCTGTAATTCGCTACTTGGATGAAATTAAAATTTTTAGTAGTTTTTGTAGCAATGATTTATTACAATAAAAAACCTAAATAATAATCATAACAAGGAAACTACATTACAACGATTGCTGAAAGTGACCTCCAACCCTTATACATGCGTCCGCTCTTCTTCTCATTGATGCACGTACTCTTTCGAACATCCCCGGAGTATTTCTTACGGTTTCAAATGCATCTAATATTCGATTTCGTAAGTCATCAATGGTATTCACTGGTGTTGTGTACACTAGAGATTTGAGATGCCCCCATACGAAGAAATCTAGGCTATTTAAGTCAGGGGACCAGGACTGAGGACCACCCCGTCCTATCCACTTGTTCTCATACACTTCATTTAAATAAATCCGAGCCAAAATAGAAAAATGTGCGGGGGCCATCGTGCATATACCACATCTGGTTTCTCGGCAAACGAGGTAAGCCGTCGAGTAATAAAGACAATTCGTGTTGCAAAAAATGTCTGTATGATTAACCAATAAGTCGACCAGGTAAAAAGAAAGGACCAATCAAATGATCCCCAATTATACCACCCCATACATTTAATGAGAACTGCTCTTGAAAATGCGTTTGTACAATTCCATGTGGATTTTCTTCAGCCCATATGTGGTTGTTGTGAAGATTTACAATTCAATTCCTTGAAAAATTGGCTTCGTCGGTAAAAACGATTTTACAATCAAAATTGGGGTTTACTGCTAGCCTATTAAGGTACCACTGATAAAAATTAATCCTTAAAGGGAAATCTCGAGGAAGGAGCACCTGCAGATAATCACGCAGGATACGCCAAACAACTTGATGACCAATATTTAAATGTTCACTGATTTTTTTGGTGCTAGTGTCTGAATTTACTTCTATTTCATTTAGAATAGCTTCTTCGATCTGTGGTGTTCTAACAGTACGTGGTCTACCTGCATCAATGGTGTTCTTCTTAAAAGTTCCAGTTTCCATGAATATTCGAGAATATTCGATGATCAGGTATCATTCTATTGGGATAGCGATCCATGTACAGACGTTTGGCTTCTCTTGCATTTCCATTCGCAAGACCATAGGTCAAATGCATCTCAGCCATTTCAGAATTTGTAAAATTTGGCATTGTTACGAGATTATAACGAGTATTTAAAACTCATATGTAGACACAAATTACGATTTCAAATGAGACCTGTCCAAATTAATAACAACAACAGATTATTCAAATAAAACTGGAGCCTACTAGAGCATTTTAAAAATATTCAATTTTATCTAGCGAATTACAGAAAATAGTTCTTTATTTCTTTCTCATTAACGGTCGCATATACGGAAAAACTATAAGAGACCAAAAAGTTTCTAAATAAAACAGAAAATTCATATTGAGAGTCTACCAGCGGCGCATCGGGAAAAAGTTCAGGGGAGAAAAAGGGGCATGACCCCCTGAAAAATGATCTCCCTGTAGATTCTCACAACCATTTGGCATGCCCAATGATGTAAGCCCTACAGCGTAATCTATATTCCAAATTTGACCTAAATGTTTCAAATACTGCAGGAGCTATAAAGAAAAAAAATCCTCAAATTTCGACACCCTGTAGATCAGTAAAAAAGCGTTTGCGGACCTATGTTTATATAAACTTTCAGTCATGAAATAAGACAAAGAATTACCCCCTTGCGTATATACATGATATTTAGGAACACTCTGTATAATTTACAATAATGTTCTACCAATGGAAATATCCATTGTCCTAAAAATTAGTTGCTTTCATTGATATTAGGTTTTTCATGAGTATTACCAGTATTACCAATATTGTGATCCCAAAACTGATTGATTAATTGATTAACTATGATTATATTATTTAATTATTAAGGTAATTTTATATGATGACTAAATTTATGTTGTATCGTGTCACAGAGCAATCATATCAGCCACCTAACTAATAAAATAAAATAGAGATTTCATCATTTACTTTCAATGAGAACAACATCATTTTTGTATATTTAATATGTTCATTGATATAAAAAGTATTAATATTTAACAAAGGAAAATAATTTCCATACTGACAGCTAATAGAAAGTTAATTTACATTAACTAAATATGAATGATAATGGTAAACTAACTAATGAACTTTCTAATTTCTATTGATACGTTTTCTATAAACCTTATCTCGGCGATGCAGATCTGTTCAAATCTAAATTGCAAATTATCATTAGGACAAACATGGTGGGTATCGCATAAGATTCTACTATCAAGAGCAAAAATATTCACATATTTAATAATTTTTATGTAACGTATGTGAAAATAAATATTTAAAAAAAAATACTACATTAATGTTTACATAATAAGAATAAGTGCCTATTATTGTTAAGTGGTGTTTAATCATTCATTATAATGTAACTATTACTATTATCATATGAAACTGATTTTTTCGCTTACTCTAGATTGATGGTAATACGTTTTTAAATTTTTCTGGCAGGATCAAAGTAAATGTAAAATACATTGCAGTTCATATGTTATCGTGTTCAAATAATGTAAACATTACATTCCTTTGATCTCACAACCCCATCGTTACGAAATGTCAGAAGCTATCTGCCGTTATCTATTTGATATGTTGTATTTTAAATACCGTTATTAACGGTACATTGTGAAAGGACTGGACCATGTAGACCTAATCTTGAATTTATTAAAAATGTATTTCCATTTTATTTCTTTTAGCAAAGGTGTCAGTCATTTATCAATATGAAGAATTGGTTTTTAAATGTGTTGTGAACTGTACTTTATATAAGTAAATTTATTTTGCAAAAACTGATTTTGATTAATTAAAAAAAAAACGCTATGCTTGGGCATAATCGTTTTACCTTAGTTTGTATATTTTTGTTAATAACTTTTCAAAATTTAAAGACTTTTATGCACCCCTTGTCCCAAATTTAAATTATTACTGAATCAGTTTTATGTAATTAATCGTATTTAAGTACGTTGATTGCTTTGACTAGTTTGTAGAGCTGTTTTGTACGAGGTAAATTGTACTTTTCTTCTTTTTAGCCTTTACTTTTATTAACATTTATTACCTAATGCTTCTTTGTGCGATAGTTGAAATATTTCGACTACTCGTTAAAAGAAAAGTATTTTTATTGGGAGGATTTGATAACCTTGTTAATTCCATTTTGACGTAATTTTTTACGTTACAAATCACAACAGTGTTACTACTTTGTTCCAAAGATAAACATGATTTGAAGGAAACAACTACTCAGCGGGCAAATACCCCGACCATCATTGGATTGTACCTTCAAATCACGATAGATCGATAGCCAATATCATGTGTCAATTCCTAACCAGCCATAGACCGGTTTTGAACTTATTTGTTCTCCTCAGTATGCCATAGGTTATGGAACAGACAAATGATAGTGGCCAACCTGCTAGTCATATACTAACTAAGGTAAATTAAGTAGTGGTGAGAGGTATAAAACTTCGGGGTATTTGCCCGCTGAGTAGTTGTTTCCTTCAAATCATATTTAATAACAGTAGTTTAGTCCACCTGGGCTAGAGGTCGCCGCTCTCGGTACTTGCTTCGCAAGTCGCTATCCGCCACAGAGACATCAATGATGTCGGTCGGATAGTAGTATTTAGACCATACGAGAAGTTTCATACCTCTCACCACTACCCAAAGATAAACACTCAAAAATATATTATTTTATCTACGACCTCCTTGATAAATACTTATTTTGTCATTTTATGACGGCTGTTTTATTTTGTAATGAACTCTATTACACCATTTGTGGTGTAATGAACTCATTACAAAATTCATTTTTATTTAAAAAAAATATAAACCAATAGAAGCAAAAATTTGTTGAAACTAGAAACAGTACAACAATTATTTGTTTTAAATATTAAGGATGCATTTTTTGCATTTTGACAGATTTATACCAGCTGATATGGTTTGTGTTCTATTGTTACCTCTTATTTTCGTGTAACAACTACTTCGAGATTTTTCTTCTCCCAAAATCTTCATTGTTACTTACTTTTAATTTTTTCTTCGACGTATCTCTCGGCAACCGTATTAGATTTCCAACCTTCATGGTGCCTCACAGTTAAAATGCCTGCTCCTGAGACTGCACGCATGGAAGTAGAATAACGCCTGAGGCAGTGCCCCGTGTACTCTTAGGGATATGATAAATTAAAAATGTAGCAACGGTTTTTGGCATACTATCAAACATATTGATGCCAACAGGCTGTTTTATACGGGACCTTTTCCTATATCCAACGAAAAATCTGAGGACGTAGTGTCAAATAGGAACGAATTATATCCATTATATTAATTGCTTGGATGCAACCAAATGTTACAAAAAATTCTCGCGATATTTTGGTTTTGGTGTTTGTGATTTTTATATGAAAAAAATTGTCTAAGAGCAATTTAGTGAGCTCGTCTTTTCTGCAAGCTCCAGCAGTTTCAATTGTCTGTACAACCTGGAATGAACATTACTGTTAAAATTATATGAAGACCGTATAGATTTAGTTTTCATGTCATGTCACTTTTATTTAGTTTGTCAGTTTTTTATTATATAGTTTTTTGCCAAAGTACGAAAAAAAAATAAAAAGTTCAGATTACACCAAGATGTTAGACTATTTTATTCACAATTAACATAAATGTATGGATGATTAGGGAAATATTTTAAGCATATCTTAACTTAGTAAGAAAAAATTCCTCATCATCAGCTTTTTTCAGGAACCTCACATCTCATTTTTCGTAAGTATTTTTGACTTCTTAGGTCTCTAACACCTCCAACTTTCTTTTTAAAAAATGCAATCAATTGACTATTTGCTTATGACTAATTTTTTTTTCATAGAAATCGTTGCTCTCAACATTGATTAGAGAGCCCAAATGCTGGAAAATCTGTAGTTTCTCGACAAATTATTGAGGTATGCTAGCAAAACTTTCTCATTAGTTTGAATTTTCACTTTTTCTTGATCATATTCTGAACCGCTATAAAGCATTTTCATACTTCAGTCTTGATATTCCTGGTAATAACAAAGATACGACACTTCTTTTTATGTTCAAGGAAAGACGTTCTGAGTGACTCATCAACCTTTCAGCTATTTTAGCTGGATTCTAGTGAGATTTTTTTTATGTAACGCACAAAGTTAAATTCGCAACGAGAAATACACTAAACTAAGCGTTATTTAAAATATCTGGCTTGTCACCGCATCAACAAATTTCATGCATGTAGGTCGTAGATAAAATGTTGTACATTGCACTTGGGTTAAACCGTATTACAGCACTTGTGTGGTCACCACGACGAGGTCGTAGACTGAGTCGTGGTAACCACTCGTGATTGTAATGATGCTCTTATCCCACTAATCCCACTAATAATAGGTGTGTTTCTTTAGCCACCAATTTTAGCTAGTTGTAGCAACTCACTTACTTTACTTACCTTGCTGAGGGCAGAAGCTGAGGAAAAGTTGTTGTGAGGTGTCCATGGAAAAAGGCCAGAAAAAGGAAGAAAAGAGTAACAAAAAACATTTAAAGTTTTGTCCCGTACAGATAAATTGTTCACTTTTATTAATGGGACTAAAGTGGTAACTGTCAGCATTGACAGGGTCAAACCCGCGTTTTTATTAGTTGACGAGAGTGATGTTCCGCCTGTCCCTATTAAAAGAGTGCGTTTTGCTATCGACAATTCAGTCGATTGATTTTTCTTTTCTTTTAACGGGGGAGTGTGTGTAGCAACTCACTTACTTTACTTATCTCGCTGAGGGTAGAAGCTGAGGAAAAGTTGTTGTGAGGTATCCATGGAAAAAGGCCAGAAAAAAGAAAAAAAGAATAACAAAAAAAAGATTTGAAGAAGAAATTTTGATACTGACATTTTTATATACATTGATACATAATAAAATATATAAAATATTTATTGATTATTAATATAGAATTAATCCATACTAGTCTAAGTAGTTTTACGGTTACACTGCATAAATGAAAGAATATATTTTTTTTAATATAACCTCCGTAACTGTACTACTTAAATTAGATGAGTTTGGTGGTAAAAAAGAATACATTTAATGTAAATAATTATTATCAAGTTAGAATTTTGTTCTCAATGAAAATGAGACGCTATTTTTAAATTCTATAGTTGTATTGAAATTTTAGATAAATACACACACGTATTAGTATGATTAAATGTAGGAAAAATTAAAAGAAGATCATTGTTAAAACGGTTGTTTTGTGTTATAAAATTTTTTTATCTATATTTATTTCTCACAACCGATTTTTATATGAATTTAGTTTAAACAGATAATTAACCAAAGACTGACTGATAAAGTTATTTTTAATTCAGTATTAATTTATATATAATATAATGGGAATACATTTTAGATGTAACAAAGAGATATGTGACAAATATCAATATCTTGATAGGTCTTCCCGTTGCTCTAAATTTGGCACGATGCCAGTCCAGCGGCGCAGATAACTAATATTATTTCGGGTTAGGGCAGCAATAAACCACACAATGAGAAATAATGTCATTAGTGTTTTTCTCATATTTTTGCTTTATTTAATAATAACATTTAACTAACATTTTGTGTACAAAATATTTTAATTTTAAGAGTAATGCTTTCATTATGTCATTTGCGAATTTGTCCCTAGAGGTTTCACTTTGAGGAGGAGTGATATATAGCTCTGTATCATATTAAATGATGATAAAAGAAAAAGAAAAAAAAACGACCGAAATAACAGTAATTGGTAATCTAGTGTCGACATTTTAGTCAACTTCATTATATTAAAAAACATATTAATAACTTTTAATAAATGTAGTTACTAGTGATCAGGTTGTTTGCATAATTATGTATTATATACTTTAAAGTCAATATTTATTCAAATTAAAATCTTACAATATGCGGGTCAGACGTCTACGAATGGAAAAAAAAACTTCATGGTCTTGCAGTGCTCAATACAAGCAAATATTTGCCCAAATAATAAGACGCGCCTGTCAATCGTTTCCGAGAAACTAGCCTCTAAACATTTAGCTTTGCCTTGGATTATTCAGTCTACCATAAGACGCAGGTAGCACAATGAGGCGCTAGACCCCGAGGTGCTAGATCGCTCAATCGATTTTCGGCCAATGCACTTTTTCTTTCGTTTCAATTTTTTTATTACTTCTTGCTTAACACTGACGTAGTTTTCCACAAAACATAAAAACAACTATATACTGCACAACCAAGTTGGCATCATCTGGAGATTACTAAAACTGTTTTAATCATCTCCATATGATGAGAACTTGGCTAACGAAACGTGCGTCGAGTGCAGTATATAGTATTTTGGTGTCTCGTGGAAAACTATGTAAGTGTTATCATCACATGAAAGGTTCCAATCCACTCCAGGACTACTTCTTGCTTAATAATACTCTCCAGTGATCAAGTGTGCAGTTTTATGATCGTCTAACGTGTATAACAGGAGTAGATAGACCCATGCGTTTCGGGAAATACTGAATCGATATCCGATTCGCAAAATACATCGGTTCGATTCGAATAATCGAATCGTTTATCATAATTCGAATGGAACATGAATCAATTCGCAAGGAGCCGGATCGATTTTAATTGTTTCATATATAACCGAATCGAATCGAAATTCCAATTACTAAAATAAGGTGGTGAAGGAATGTTGCCAGCAGCATTACGTGGTTTTCTAAATTCGGCATTACACAACAGTAGCAAATCGTTGTCCGTTGTGCCTTCACTGCCTTCTATCATCTAGTTTTTCCATTTGAAGAAACCTAATTGTAGCTATTTCTTACTAGATGGCACATAGGTATACCTATCTAGCTAATAGTAGTATTGGTAAGTCATGTAAACCTACCCATAGTCTCTGGTAATACTCTTGGTAACACACTTGGAATCCCAGCTAACTAAGGTCTTCATTCAGATGTTGCATATCTTTACATTTTGTAACATGAAATTAGCGAATTTATAGGAAATAAATATACGGATTGTGTACTAAATCATTAGACATGGGTTTTTAAGTGGCTACGTTACAAGCAGTGGCACGTCAGCGTAACCATTAGGATATCAGAGAATTAATTTTCCATATATTTGTAATGTATTGAAAATACAAGTATAAAGAAATAAATGTTATTCTTCCATTATTAAATATGATTTGAACGAAACAACTACTCAGCGGGCAAATACCCTGACCTGCATTGGATTATACCTTTAAATCATGATAGATCGATAGCCAATATCATCTGTCAATTCCTAACCAGACATAGGCCGATTTCATGCTCTCAGTATGCCATAGGTTATGGAACAGATAAATGATAGTGGCCAACCTGCTAATCATATACTGACTAAGGTAGATTGAGTAGTGGTGAGAGGTATGTGAAACTTCTCACATGGTCCAAGTGCTACTATCCGACCATCATCATAGATGTCTCTGTGGCGGATAGTGACTTGCGAAACAAGTACCGAGAGCGGCGGCTCTAGCCCAGGTAGACTAAACTACTGTTATTAAATACGATTTGAACGAAACAACTACTCAGCAGGCAAATGCCCCGACCTGCATTGGATTATACCTTCAAATCACGATAGATCGGTAGCCAATATCATTTGTCAATTCCTTGCTTCGCAAGTCGCTATCTGTCACAGAGACATCTATGATGTCAGTCGGATAGTAGCATTTGGATCATATGAGAAATTTCACATACCTCTCACCACTACTCAATTTACCTTAGTTAGTATATGACTAGCAGGTTGGCCACTATCATTTGTCTGTTCCATAACCTATGGCATACTGAGGAGAACTAATAAATTAGAAACCAGTCTATGTCTGGTTAGAAATTGACAAATGATATTGGCTACCGATCTATCATGATTTGAAGGTATAATCCAATGCAGGTCGGGGTATTTGCCCGCTGACTAGTTGTTTCGTTCAAATCATATTTAATAACAGTAGTTTATTCCACCTGGGCTAGAGATCGTCGCTCTTGGTACTTGCTTCGTAAGTCGCTATCCACCACAGAGACATCTATGATGTCGGTCGGATAGTAGCATTTGGACCATATGAGAAGTTTCACATACCTCTCACCACTACTTATTCTTCCATATCGTGCAAGTAATATCTATCTATTCCTATTCATTTTGAAATATGTTGGCATTTCTTGAATTATTACGCATGAAGTGCCGATTAAAAAAACAATAGAAACAAAAGAAAAAAGAATGCATTGACTGGGAAACGAATCAGCAATCTAGCGCTCTGGAGTCTTAGTAACTGGGCTACCTTGGCTCGTGGTAGACAGCATATTCCAAGGCCTTCTTATAAGTTAAACGCTGAATGTTCAGAGGCCTGCTTTTCGGAAAAGATTGAGAGGTGGCGCACCTCTTTGGACAAATAGTTGTTTATATTGAGGACTGTAATCTCACGAAGTTTTGTTCGTATCGGAGACTTGAACTTTTGAGCCATTCCATGTTAGTATATTTTATATTTTACGAGCTCATTCCTTTCAAAGTTTAAACAGTATTGATGTTTACCATTTGCTAATGTTTCATTACTAAAGATACTAAGATTATTGATGTATAAATAACAGGTCCTTTTTCTCACAAACTCTTTATTAATGCTACCGGTTTCGTGGTGTTTACACTAAACGTATTACCACATTTTCAGGCAATAAGACTAAAATTTGTTTGAAAACAGAAGAATTTTCTTCTATTTATTTATTTAAATTGAAGTGAAAATTGGAGAATATAATGTTAAAATTGTAGATATAAAATTTACGTTAAAATACAAATATACAAAGATTTGTCCACATTTAAAAGCAATAAACAGCCAAACAACAAAATACATCACTTTAAAAAATTTATGTTAGACTGTAAAGTAAAAAAGTTAAAACAAATTAATCAGCCTACGATTTATCATCTGTTCTTTGATTAATGACAGGTGAATGTGAGGATCTCTGTCTTGAAATGTAACGTGATCTCTCAGTTATATGTCACCATGTGAGGTTTCTTACAATTAAAGTTAATAAGACTAATTGAAAGTATATCCAAAAGTTCTAAAATTAGTAAAAAAAAAAACATAACAACCAACACCCAAACCCCAAAACTCTTCTTTTTGCAAAAATAAGTTCCGAGGTCTGGGCGTCGGCTGTTGTCGTCCCCTTGAGCTAGTTTTTTTTATACAAAAATAACTAGCGATGACACAAGATAAAACTAAGAACTGTGTGGAGTTGACTTTATATACTGAAGGATATCTAAAGACTCTAAGTTATTAAGTAATCCACCTTTATTAGCCAAGTGTAGTACTTCAAAACCAGTTCTTGATTAAATGTATGGTTTTGGTTAAGTAGGTGTTCGGCAAACTGTGACAAACCTGTTTGCAGTCTGATGCACCTAAGATGACTTTTAATCTTGTTTTGAAATTTCTCTATGTTCTACCTACGTAAATGCTATTAGAGTCGTTACAGTTAAGCTTATATACTACACATTTGCCCAGTAATGGAATTTCATCTTTGTTGTGTACAAAATATTTATTAAGAGAATTAGATGTTTTAAAAGCTATATTGCAGTGGTTGTTAAATATATTAGTAATTCTGTAAGAGACTGGTCCTATATAAGTAAGTGGAAAATATTTTTTTGTTATTATTTACTGCAGTATTATAAAGAGGGTCGTTGATATAGGTTAAATTATATGTAATTCTGTTTCGCTTTTTTGTTAATATTTTGTCAATTAGGTTATCTGAAAAACTATGGATAGAGGCTATTTGTTTAATAATCATTAATTCTCTGCTAAAGGACTCTGTAATTAAAAGAATTTTCAGAATTCTGTTTATGTAGCAATGACAAGCTGCTACTTTATGTTGGTATGGATGGTTATATAGATTATCAATAACTATTCCAGTGTCAATTGGTTTTCTAAAAATGTCAAAATTGTGTTTATTATCTGTTAATGTGATGGTTGGATCTAGAAAATTTATTTGTTTATTTTCATTCTCTAATTCAATCGTGAATTTTATTGATGAATGAAGCGTGTTAAAATGACTAGCAAATTCATTTAGATCTTGTAGATTGCCCGACCATAATAATATAATGTCATCTACATATCGATAATAATATATTAAAAAATTATTGAATCTTGGATTGTTCAAAATGTTGGAAGTTTCAAAATTATGCATAAAGATATCAGCTAGAATGGGAGATAGAGGAGATCCCATAGCTAGTCCTTCATTTTGACAATATGTGTCACCAATGAATAAGATAAAGTTTTGTTCTAGACATATATTTAATAAGTTGAGTAGTTCTCTAACCTGCTCGTCAGTAAAATTATTATCTGATGCCATTTTTTGTTTGATTAAATCTACGACTTCATTGCGGGGTATGCTTGTAAATAAAATGCTAACTGTTCGAAGCACCTTGGAGATAATAAAAGATACAATGTGAGAACAATATTAATTTATTTATATCCCGTATAGAAACTTATTACAAAGAAATTAAGATGTGTGTTTTCTACGTTACAATTATTCAGACTGACTAATAATATTTACTTATTATTTAAACGTCAATATATTTCAATAGTTAAACATTCGATATTGAATTCCCCGAACTCATAACTGCTGACCTAATAGTTTGGTTTAATTTCAGGACCACATGAAGACTGTTTATTTAAACTTAAATAATTATTGTTGAATATAAGATTCCAACACCCCCTCGCAACTATAATTATTTTTCAATCAGTCAACCAGACCACCCTTGGTACTTAAATATTCTAGTTTTACTTTATTTAGCGGCTTGGTTAACATGTCAGCTATCATATTTTCAGATGGACAGTACTTGAATGTAATAACCTGATTTTCATACAACTCCTTCACAAAATGGTACTTTGTATCTATATGTTTCGATCGATTGCTAAATTTATTATTTGCTATCATTGCTACCAAGAGCTTCTTTAAAGGTTTTAGGTTCAATTTTCTTGAAGTTCAGCTAACTTCGCTGTGTAGCGCTCAGGTGGAACTCCTTTATTTATTCTATTTGATCTACGATCACCTTCGTGCTCTGTGTAAAACTCTTCTTCACTCGGTTGATAGCTGTGATCGCTGCCATAAGATTGTTCTGTACCTGAACTTTCATATACACTAAATTCCTGCGTAGCTTTTTCAATTTCCTCAGTATTTTCGAAATGTGTGGCCTCACTTCTCTCTGCGTCGTTTGGCTCTGTTTTTTTCTTGCTCCTTTTTGAACTCAATGGTCGCTCCTTCGCCTTTTATTTTCTTTTCTTTAACATAAATATTTCTTTCAGGAAATACCACACTACGACTAATTTTTATACGCCCTGTATGTATATCTAACAATCTATATGCTTTAGATTCATCAGAATATCCCACGAATACTAGTGACTTCGCCTTTCTATCAAATTTATTTTTAATGTGTTCCTTTGGAATGTGACCATACACTTTAGACCCAAATATTTGCAAACTCGACACGTCAGGTTTAACTTTATGCCACAACTCAAACGGTGTTTTCTGTTTTGATTGAGTGGGTAGTCGATTTTGCAGATAATTGGCTGTAACGATTGCTTCCCCCAAAATTTCTTTGGTAAATCCGCATCGATTAACATACACCTAGCCATTTCGACTAGCGATCTGTTCTTTCTCTCTGCAACCCCGTTTTGCTCTGGAGAGTACCCCGCCGTGTACTGTATTCTAATGCCCTTACCGGTTAAATATTCCCTTAAAGCGTTATTTACGTACTCGCCACCCCCTATCTGACCTAATAACCTTTGGAACCCTGCCTGACTGATTACTCATTAACTCGATAAACTCTTTAATATATTTTTCAGTTTCATTCTTATGGTTCAATAAATACACAGTTGTATATCTTGAGAAATCGTCTATTAAAGTAAGAATGTACCGTTTACCCCCCTGGAGTAACAGTCTTCATGGGACCGCAAACATCTGTATGTATTAGGTCAAGTATATTAAATGTGTTGCTTTGAGAAAATTTCGGGAAACTCTTACGACTAATTTTACCTTTTACACAGCAGTTACAAGTTTCCCTAATCCTACAATCCTTAATATTAATCCCGGTTGCCATTTTTCTTTCCATCAAGCGCTTGACTGCTTCTATATCCCTGTGCCCAAAACGTCGATGCCACGTATGTTGACAGTTATTGGAGTGTTCATTCACGACGCTCAGTACCTGCTCCACAGTTGACAGCTTGTACAAGTCAGGCGCCGGCCTCGCACTCGCTATCACTTTTCCGCGTGAGACGATTTTACAGTCATTGTTGTCGAACTGCACATTATATCCCGCACTCGCTAGCTTTTTTTACAGAGAGTAGATTTGAATCTAACTCCGGCACATACAACACGTCGTTGATTTTTAGCTTGTTCACTCCCGCACTCGTTGCACACTTGATGAATCCTGTTCCTACACCCTGAACCTTGGAGTGTTGCCCTTTCTCCGCTAACCTCACAACGCCTTTTCTGCAACCGTCAAATTGGGTATAAAATTCTTTGTAATTTACCATGTGGCTCGAAGCTCCTGAATCCACATACCACGAAGCAGAATCCCTATTTACGTCATTTGGGCTTAAATTTACCATAAAACACGCGTCATCACTGTCACCAGTATTTCTTTCAGTAACCTTATTGGCCTTTTCCTTTTTAAACGTTTTATACTTGAAACAATCCCGTTTAAAATGACCTTTCTTGTTGCAAAAATAACACTGCTTTTGTTTTACATCTGTACTTGCAGTTTGATTATTTTGGACCCTTTTGTTATATACTGATTTCATGACTGACTCGTCTTGACTTTTTAAGGCTCCTTGACGTCTCCTGTACTCATCGATTAATTTACTTTTTACGAATTCAAGCGTGAATTCACTCGATGACTTACTTTCCAGCGCTGTGATTAAAAAACTGTATGAGTCTGGAAGACTTCTCAGCAAAATGCCTGCTGCAAACCTGTCCTTAATTTCTTCCCCTAAGGCGGCTAGTTTATTCAATAATTCCAGGAATGAACTTATGTGTGCTTCCATATCACCATTCTCCTCTAGCGATAGCCTGCAAATTTGCTTTAGCAGAAAAACCATACTAGATAAACTCGATTTTTGGTGATACTCCTTTAGTGCTTCCCACGCATCATGCGCGTATTTCTTATTTCTGATATGCACTAGCTGACTAACGTCGACAAGTAAGGCTATAGTCGATAAGGCCTTGTCATTTTTCTTCTGCCAGGTGTCGTTTCGTACATCCTCTGCCGGTAATTCAGTCGAAACTATGTCCCATAAATCAGCATTTATTAATAACATTTTCACCAAATAGTTCCACGACTGATAGTTCTGTCCGTTTAACTTTTCGACGTTATATTTCGCACTTTCCGCCATTATTCCGGTTGTCTATACAATAACAAATACCACTCGCGATGTACCTTTTATGTATTATCTCTTACAGGTGAGCCAACGCGACGCGACTGGGCCCATAACCTGTTCGAAGCACCTTGGAGATAATAAAAGATACAATGTGAGAACAATATTAATTTATTTATATCCCGTATAGAAACTTATTACAAAGAAATTAAGATATGTGTTTTCTACGTTACAATTATTCAGACTGACTAATAATATTTACTTATTATTTAAACGTCAATATATTTCAATAGTTAAACATTCGATATTGAGTTCCCCGAACTCATAACTGCTGACCTAATAGTTTGGTTTAATTTCGGGACCACATGAAGACTGTTTATTTAAACTTAAATAATTATTGTTGAATATAAGATTCCAACACTATCATCAAGTGATACTAAAATGTAAGTATTGTCTACATGTACATCTTTCATCTTATTGACTAGATTAACATTATTGAAAACAGTATGGATGAAATAATCCTTGTAAATGTCTTTTAACAAAGAATTGTGATATTTTGCTAAATTATAGGTTGGAGAATTGTTAAATGCCACTACTGGTCGTATGGGTATTTCTTCAGAATTGTTAGATTTGTGTAATTTTTAATAAACCATATAATATCGGTATTAAACTGAAGTCCAGGTTTAGTGTGAGTAATTTCGGTTTATCTAATAGGTGTGTAGAGTTTCTCAAAGAGTTTTTTACTTTGTTAATAAAAAGAATTTACTTTTACATTACTTTTTCCAATATTGTTGTGTGAAAAAATGTTAGAACTTTTTTATTATTTGACTAACAACGACATTCAAAACGGAAATTTTAACTATAAAACCATCAAATCTATCCAACAAAAACTAAAAAACAATAATTTAATTTTAAGTAAAGCAGACAAAGGAAACTATGTCGTGATTATGAATAGATCAGATTATAATGAAAAAGTTCTAAAATTTTTGTCAGACAACAATATTGGAAAAAGTAATGTAAAACTAAATCCTTTTATTAACAAAGTAAAAAAAACTCTTTGAGAAACTCTACACACCTATTAGATAAACCCAAATTACTCACAGTAAATTCGGAGTTTAATGCCGAGATTATATGGTTTATTAAAAATACACAAATCTAACAATTTTGAAGAAATACCCATGCTACCAGTAGTGGCATTTAACAATTATTCAACCTATAATTTAGCAACATATCACAATTCTTTGTTAAAAGACATTTACAAGGGTTATTGTACCCACACTGTTTTCAATAATGTTGATCTAGTCAATAAGATTAAAGATGTACATGTAGACAATACTTACATGTGAGTATCACTTGATGTTAGCAATACCACGCAATGAAGTCGTAGATTTAATCAAACAAAAAATGGCATCGGATAATAATTTTACTGACAAGCAAGTTAGAGAACTACTCAACTTACTAAATATACGTTTAGAACAAAACTTTTCTATTCAATGGTGACACATATTGTCAAAATGAAGGACTAGCTATGGGATCTTCTCTATCTCCCAGTCTAGCTGATATATTTATGCATTATTTTGGAACTTCTAACATTTTGAATAATCCAAGGTTCAATAATTTTTTAATATATTATTATCGATATGTAGATGACATTCAATTATTATGGTCGGGCAATCTACAAGATCTAAATGAATTTGCTAGTCACATTAACACGCGTCATTCAACAATAAAATTCACGATTGAATTAGAGAATGAAAATAAACAAATAAAATTTCTAGATCTAACCATCACATTAACAGATAATAAACACAATTTTGACATTTTTAGAAAACCAACTGATACTGGAGTAGTTATTGATAATCTATCTAACCATCCATACCAACATAAAGTAGCAGCTTGTCATTGCTACATAGACAGAATTCTGAGAATTCCTTTAAGTACAGAGTCCTTTAGCAGAGAATTAATGATTATTAAATAAATAGCCTATATCCATAATTTTCCAGATAACTTAATTAATAAAATATTAACAAAAAAGCGAAACAGAATTACATCTAATTTAACCTATATCAACGACCTTCTTTATAATACTGCAGTAAATAATAACAACAAATATTTTCCACTTACTTATATAGGACCAGTCTCTTACAGAATAGCTAATATATTTAACAACCACTGCAATATAGCTTTTAAAACATCTAATTTTCTTAATAAATATTTTGTACACAACGAAGATGAAATTCCATTACTGTACAAATGTGGAGTATATAAGCTTAACTGTAACGACTGTAATAGCATTTACGTAGGTAGAACATACAGACATTTCAAAACAAGATTAAAAGATAATCTTTGGTGTTTCAGACTGCAAACAGGTTTTTCACAGTTTGCCGAACACCTACTTAACGAAAACCATACATTTAATCAAGAAACTGGTGTTGAAGTACTATACTTAACTAATAAAGGTAGATTACTTAATAACTTAGATTCTTTAGAAATCCTTCGGTATATAAAGTCAAATACAGTTAAATTACTCAATTCACAGGTAACATCTCATTCTATTTCGACTTTTTCGGTTTTATTTTGATATTTGTTCTATAACTCCATACAGTTTTTAGTTTTGTCTTGTGTCATCACGAGTTATTTAAAAAAGAAAACTAGCTCAAGGGGACCAATCCAATTCCAATTTAAAATATTTATTTAACATTTAACTACATAGCATAAAATTTAAATAAGATGCCACATTCGGCATTGACATATAAATATAAATATTTACATATAATACAAAATGTATAATAGCCAATTCCAATTCCAATTTAATAAAATTTATTTAACATTCAATACATTGTAAAAAACTTAATTAGTTGCCTACTACATTTCAGCTTACAAAATATAAATATTTACATAAGACAAAAATATATAAATAGCCAATCGGCTTACAAGTATAATAGCCAATCGGCGTACATTTTACTAGTTTTAGAATTTTTACATATACTTTCAATTCGTCTTATTAAACTTAATGGTAAGAAACCTCACATGGTGACATATAACTGAGAGATCACGTATATTTCAAGATAGAGGTCCTCACATTCACCTGTCAATCTAAGAACAGATGATATATCGTAGACTGATTAATTTGTTTTAACTTTTTTTACTGTACAGTCTAACATAAATTTTTTAAAGTGATGTATTTTGTTGTTTGGCTGTTTATTACTTTTAAATGTGGAAAAATTGTTGTATATTTGTATTTTAACGTAAGTTTATCTTGACAATTTTCACTTCTATTTATTTTCTTCTAATATTTTCAAACAATTTTTAGTCTTGTTGCCTGAAGAAGTGGTAATACGTTTAGGGTAAATATCATGAAACCGGTAGTATTACTAAATAGTTTGTGAGAAAAAGGACATGTTATTTACACACCAATAATCTTAGTATTATGGACTAACACGGGTACCACTTCCCTAATTTGCTAAAGATATGATATCGATGAAACAAGCAGCCTTCATCTATTTTTTTATAAATAGTGACCAATCCAAGCACATATGTATAAAAAATCGTATGGTTAAAACAGTATCGCACATGGTTAAAGTTTCTGTATTATATTTGAATTTCATAAATGATATCATCTTGATTTTAATTAACAACCTTATTCATAGTCCAACCCCAAGATAAAAGAAGCAAAAACCTAACTATGTATTTAAATTGCTTACTGGCGGGAAATGACTTCTTGTTGGGAGCATATGACAACCAAATTGCGGCATTATAACATAGGCATCTCGGATCATTTGTCTATTATTTTCGTGTTGATATGTTGCATTCAATTAATTGTTCTTTCACCATCAATAATTATATAATTTTTTTGCTAGTTCTTTTTTTGTTTTTGTGTTGTACAATAAAGTGCAATCTTCTGCGTTATTATAGCAACCAAATCAATCTTTATATCTCTGAAATATTTTTAATTGCTGTACAAGAAGCTTATCTTTTCGGTATAATTTTTTTTGACAAATGAACATTGTAATTTTTTAGTGTTAAATTTTGTTGTTTTTAGTCTTCGTTTTTTTAAAGAATGTTTATAATACTGTTAACATTCATCTAGATATCACTTTTAAAATTAAATTGTAATTTGGCAAGTACACTGGCAACAAGAGAATGTATTGGTATTTAACATTTCTGTAATGTTCGTATTTGCTTACTTTCATGATACTGTGTATATAGGACGGATTACGCTAAGAAAAAAGTGAATGCTTAGGGCACGGTTTTCCGCAAGAGACCCGAAACTCGATGTAGTAGAATCATTACACCACCGACATTCTCTAAATTCTGGAACAGAGGTTCTCAGAATATTAAGTGAAATATATTGTCATTTTCAAATGACTAAAGCATTTACGATAATGTAAGTATAGAGCAATATGTGAATCACTTTTGGAATGCCTTTAAAACTGGTGAATTAGTCCAAAATTAGGGATCATCCGGTATGGAACAAATTATGATATTTTTTTTGTCGTCTTATTAATGTTAACATCCTGGCGGAGTTTAGCACATTGCTATTCTACCACTGAACCAGGACAGACGCACACAACAACTATTTTCTCCGACATTTACCAGATGCCGCAGTTAAGATTCAACTCAGGAGAGATAGATAGTGACATGCCGTGTTCTGCCACAAAACAACGATTTAGCCAACTGTGCAACCGGTATTTTAAAAATGCCATTATACATCGATGCGCTAGCCAGGATTCGAACCCGGAGCCCCTTGGTTTCAAATATAACGTATAAACATTGAGCCACTGACTGAGCCAACAATTTTCTAGATTTTCTAGAATAAATAATCATTTTTGTAAAAAGCATTTGCCAGTACTTTCAGTTTTTTGCTACCTCTAAGTTTACATTATAATTTTAAAATCTAGTGTTAGTTATTGACTCAAAAGTGACAATGTGTCTGAGGAGAATAAAATCAGAATAAGTGAAAAAGAGTGTTTATATATACTCTAGGTGTTAGATAAATTTCGACTATAATTTTGTGGCATTAATTTTCCTTCAAAGCCTAGTTGCATTGGTACCTAAGAATGGTGAAAAGTGTAATTGGCATCTTAGAGAGGTATCTTGTTGCCCCTTGCGAATCATATTGGTCATTTCTCAAGCCTCTGACCAGATTTAAAAAAACACGTATCTTTTAATGGATGCTTATTTAATTTGCAGCCAGTTTAGTTTCATTTAATCATCATTTTAAAACATATAAGAAAAAATAATATTAAAAATTCATTAAAACCTAATTTCCTTATGTTAGTATTTTAAAAAATAAAAACTGTTTAATAAGTTACCATTTGGTATTTTTATGGAAGCTCTAACTCCAATACAAGTGTTTACAAAACTATTTTTTTTCCAAGTGTAAATTTTAGTAAATATTTGTTAGCGTGTTATTAATTAGTTAATAAAGCCATTTCAAGTACTATTTTTCTTTATACAGTGTGTTTCAGATATAAAGTTACAATGTTATAGGACGTAGCATACTTAGCTGAATTCAAATCACCCCCAAACTGATCCTTGAATGTTAACAGATTTTAAGACACAGAGTGATTTATGGTTTTGACTAAAACTGTAATTGGACATGTATCAGTAAATATTTGAATAAAATTTGGTACAAATATTATACCCTTTTAGTCAAATCAAAAGCATAGTTAACTTTGGAGAAATTCCAGGATCTAACTCAAGTATTGTAATGTTGCTTTCAGTTTAATCACACATTTTTTTGGTAAATATTAGTAAATGTTTGGAAATTCAATGGACCCGTGTATAAAAATATGTAAAAATATTTCATGGCACGTTTGTGGTTATTAAACTCCTCAGGTAATACAACCCAACTATATCCCTGGTGGTAACTTAAGGCACTTTGTGCAGGAGAGGGCTACACATTTAGAGACAATAGATACACATCCAATATCCAAGTATGGTAGGATTAATTACTGGTTTAGAAAAAATTCAAACTTTTCTACTGGGTATCGAACCCGGGACTTTAGAGTGAGAAGCACGCACTCGACCAAGAATTCAGATTCTCCAATAAATTTTCAAAAATATTGATTGATCAAATTTAAATTCTACAAATAACGCAATTAACTAGCTAACGTCACTATTCTTAAATACGATACACTAATAAAGCATCTTATTTTTTTGACTAGAAATACACATTTATTGACAAATGGTTTGTGCAGGCTGGACTCGCTCAAATTCCATGATTAAGTACATTTTATTTAAATTTGTTATTCACATTATGTAAATCATTTTTGAAATACAATAATGAGGGATTAAAAAGTTAATGTTTATGAAAAGAGCCTGTTATTTGTTTTTTACATGCAGCATTTCTGAGCATTTTTAAGTTGAAAATTCTCATTCTAAATAACCTACATTCCATTTTTTTACGGAAAAAAATATTAATGACGAGGTTTGTATAAACAAGCACAATTAAAATCAGTTATAGAAAATAATATTAAAATATTAGACGAGGAAGGTTAGTTTAGGTTAGGTTAGACGAGGAAGGTTAACTCGTGAAGTTTAATCAGACTTGTTGTCATAGTTAGTAAGTTTACAAGCAGGCGACTTCAAGTTATGCAATAAGCAAAAATAAGTAGATAGTTTATAAGAATGAACTCAAGACAACCTCTGGGTAGACACAAGCCTATAGATTTAATAGAAAATATTCAACCTCGTCAAATGTTCAACTATGAACTTGTGGATCCAGGAAGAAAGTTCCCAAAACATAACCTAACTGAATATTTCCACTTGAATCACAGTTAGAGTTTCCATAAAAATGTCACTAATATTTTGGGACCGATTTTGCTCATCAATGAACTCAATCTCTTCCATGATCTCTAGAATGTGTGTACCAAACTTGATAGCTTTATCTCAAAAACTGTAGCTGCTATCGCGAACCACACAGACAGACACACACACACAGACAGAAAATTCTTTCTGTCTAAAATTTTGTGTATCTTCCTAATTCGTCGAGATTCGTCCAGAAATGCAATAAAAATTTTCAAAATCTCTTCACGAATGCGTAACTTCCACACTTTGAGGGATGAGGAAGTAAAATGCTTGACAAAAAGAACACAAAATATGTATTTATAAAAAGCATTTCTACACATAATTATAAACGATCACTTAAACAATCGCCATCCAACCATACACTGGATGTCAATTTGTCGTATCTCCAAATTTTTCCACAGTTTTCAAGTAACCATTAGCCAATATCAACAATATTGTTGTCTTTGTTATTGCTTTACTGCTTCAATATTCACTAGTTGTTTCACTTCTTTTTTTAAGCAAAACTATAGACAAAAAATACGTCTTTTGTAAATTTAACATCGTTTTCGTACATGTCCATTTTTTTTGCTTAGACTAACTTTACTATAACGTTTGCCACAACTATACATAACAGCGTTATATTGATTTACTTTCATCTGCCACCTAAAGTGTAATGGTATTGATAAATGTGACATATAAAAGGTGTTATTAGAATCCGCTTTTTTTGAAGAATCTTCCAAATACTCATGGTTACCAAGAGCTGCAAGAACTTCCTCTACTGCAGAAATTAGTTCTTAATTTCCTTGCCAGTGATTCTATTCGGCCTTATTAGATTTCATATTCGGTATGGTTGTGACACAATAGTGGATCACTGGCAAGGAAATCAACAACTCTGAAAAGTTTTCAATAATGCAGAAGATGAAGCTCTTGAAGCTCTTGGTAACCTTGGAAGTTTGGAAGATTATCCAAAAAACCTAGATTATCTACAGAAAAGTTTTGTCAAATTTGCGTCCCATGCACAGAAATATCGATTGTGAAAGAAAGAAACTCAGGAGGAAATCTTGCCATCTACAAGGACATTCCTTATATCCTTACCATATCTCATTCACTGGTAATGAACTTCATCCAAATTTACCTTCGCCATCAGACCGTAAGTAGGAGATGAAAGGAAATCAATACATCCCGTATGACATTAGCCCCATGTACGCCAGAGGCTATTGCTCTTTAGCTAATACGATGTTGTACTTAAAAAGGAAGATGTGCTCCGTTTTGAAAATGGTGTGCTCAATCTCTTAAATTTGCTAAACTTTGTATGTAGTGAGGACGGAGACGTGACGTACGACAACGACGACTTGACATACATAAAAGTGATAATGGAAGCGTTGAAGACTGTTGAAACCTTCTATTATGATTTTTTACTTCCTGACCTCTCAAAGTGACGGTTATGTATTCGGGAAAAAAATTTTGAAAATTTTTATTGCATTTCTGGACGTATCTCGACGAATTATGACGATACACAAAATTTCAGACAAAAATTTTTCTGTCTGTGTGTCTGTGTCGTTCACGATAGCAGCTACAGTTTTTGAGATAAAGCTTTCAAATTTGGTACACACATTCTACAGGTCAAGGAAGAGATTGAGTTCGTTGATGAGAAATATCAGTCCCAATGTCTAAAAAAAAATGTTAGTGATATTCCACCAATGTGACTTCTTTGAAACGTCAAAATGTGACTTTTTTTGAAACGTAAAAAAATGTGATTTTTTTTAAACGTCAAAATGACTTTTTTAAAACGTCAAAATGTGACTTTTTGAAACGTCAAAAATTACTTTTATTATAAACTCCAACACACGTCGAGTTTTACTATGGTGAGGAAGTTCTGATCCCCAAGTAGTGACACCAGTTTTTTAATTTTCCTCAGTATAACTTATTTTCAGCATTGAAGGATGAAACTAATGGTTATTTGATGAGTTACGATTGATTTGGAACATTCTATATACTTAATAAACGTCACTTTTTGATATATAAACGATTTTTTTTCACCGGAAGTGACACCAACTTTTGATTTTCAAACTGAACACACTGTACCTATATTATTGCATTTTTGAATTCTGTATAATTTTATGATGCCATATAATTGACAATTCAAACCACTAATACTGATAAATGGTACCACGGTACCAATGTTTCCATTTGAAAAAATTGTGTTTCGTCCCAAAAACCATTTTGATGAACTTAGTTAGCTCTTAAATTATACAATTTAGTATTTTTGATGGGATTTTGCCTAGCATTACATAAGTCAAATAGAATAAATCGTCCCGATACTTAAATGGTAAATTAAAAATTAATTGAAACAAATATTGACTTTTGAAATGTTACGTATGTGGTATTGTTGGAATCAGAAAATTATACACAGAATTCAAAAATGCAATAATATACAGGGTGTTCCAATTGAAAATCAAAAGTTAGTATCACTTCCGGTGAAACTGGAAGAGAAAAAAGTCATTTATATGTCAAGAAGTGACGTTTATTAAGTATATAAGATCTTCCAAATTTCAATTGTCTATCTTCAAAAAGTAAAGGAAAAAAGAGGGGTGTACCATGATCCTGTTACACCCGGTATAAATTTTACCTCTTTCTTGATGTTGAGCGAAAAAATCTAACACATAGGACAACTCTTGAATAAATTTCCATATTCGTGTTTGTTATGACATTGTCGTGAATTTATGATTAGGCCATACGGCAAACTTCTAGGGTAAATACCTGGTACCACATCATTCTAAGGTGTCTCCATTATGAGAGATCCTACGGAATACTAAAATCTGACATATGTCCCCAAAGTATGAAGCATCTATTGGCTCTCAATATAAAGAAGGATTTTAGGAGTTTTATTTGCCGCTGTCACACTAGTCCAAAATGAAAAATGGTTTCGGTATGGATGCTGTTAATTTTTTTCGATTATTTTGTGAAAATCATTCTGTTACAAAAGTCATTGCAGATTTTGGCCTCATTTGCAGAATCGCACTGCTTCCTTTTGTTACACGATTTCTTAAAATGTAGTTTGATGGACACCGTGAATGAAAATATCTAAAGAATTGATAGCAAGTTTCACTCTTAGACATATAGGATAAGTTTGGGGGTGAAAAGATGTATAAGGGGAAATTCAACCGCATAAAATTCGCTTTAGAATCTTTTAATAAATGAAAAACAATATTCACTGAACTCACAAATACCTGTTTCTGACTCAATATGTTATAAGAAGGAAGTGAAAATTGTTAAACATAATAGCGAAATGTCCATTGCAGTTCTGTATGAAATCCGTGTTCACAAATAACTCAACATAAAAATGATTGTTTCCTCTCACTATCGTTCAATCTTACCAATTATGAGGAAAATTAAAATAATCCCTATTGTCCTTGGAAACTGGCAAATCAGCTAAAACTTAAAATGAGTCAGGACTTTGCTCTGCACCATGTATAAATATTTGGTATTATATCAGTTTGTTTAAATGATTCTTTTTACTTTCTATAAATTTCAGGTATCTGTACGACGTACTAAAATATCAAACGCGCAGAAAAGATTCTTTATTTTTTTTAACCCTCGGATGTTCCTATCAATTTCCCATTTCTTTGATTGCACGTTATCCTAACAGCTTTCGAAATAATTACAAACTTGTATCTGATTGTTTACTATCATTAGTCGATTGAATCCTTAAAGCTCCCCTTGACTGCTTCACTGATCCCGTCGTGCTCGCCCTTTGGGAAAACCTATCACGCATCTCCGCCCAAAGGTTGTTGTAGCGAGTCGAGTCGAGCTGAGGTCCGCTTTGCAGGCTGCCTATCGGAAAACCCTCGCATCAATGTGGATATATGCGAAAATAAATTTATATGTATATTTTGTTTTACCATGCAAACACATTCACTGATTGAATCCCCCAATTCGAATATTTATAAGAGCTGGTATAAAAATTCAAATTCTACGCGAAGTTTATCAGAAGCTCGAGTGTAATATCAAAAGGCAATTTATAAAAGAAGATTTTTATTTCGTGTGTCTTAAACTGTATTATAATGAGTTTTTATATAATCGTCAGCATGTGGTATTGCGATAAAGTCATTTAGGGTGTACCTGAAACTTCTAGAATGTCAAATTTTTGGTCATTAATAGAGTTGACATATTATAAAGAATATTATAGCGGAAAAAAGTTTATTAAATCTCGGAAAAATAAATTCCTTCACAAGAAAACAGGAAATTTGACAAATGCCATTTTTGGATTAACATTTTTTATTTTTGAAAATTTTTTATATCACTAATAGTGTAGTTATGGCTCATTCATACTAAATTTCTGTTTGTGACTTGTCTACCACTCATTATTTTGGAAAACAAGTTCCATAATCCGATTACATAAAGAATAATAATGAAAAAATTAATCTTGTCAAAAGTCGACAGCGACAGCCATTTCCGGTAAATCTATACTGTCAGTACACAAAGTGCCAATCAACAAGCGTATGATGAATTGCAATTTGAACATCTAGTAAATTTTACTAATTTTTTGCATAATTCATATCACAAATTAGTAGTTTTGATATCAAAGAGTCGTTATGAATGGCTATATAGAAGCTATGTGTCTGGTATACGGTCTTACTGATGTTAACGCATAACAAGTAAGGCCTCTTTATGAGGATAGGTACCCTCATCAGACATTTAGGAGTATTCACCGTTATGTTTGGGAAACATACATAGAGGTACATTAGCAAAAAGTACAGTTTGTGTTCTTGGAAGACCTATCAGAGTTAGGATACCAGAGCTAGATTAAGTTGTTTTCGTAGAAATTGAAAAATATCCAGAAATTAGCGCGGGAAAGATTGCTGCCGAGTTGAACGTGAATCACAAGAGAGTGTGGACAGTATTAAGGAAACAACAGTTGTATTTTTATTATATTCAACGCGTACGAAAGCACTGTTACCACAAGATTTTCCATAGACAGTAGGTTTCTACCAATGGCTGATTCAAATGGTTATACAAAATCCTCATTTCATAACTCGGATTCTTTTTTACCGCAAGGCCATCAACCGATTTATTTTAATCTTGTATCCTTTTTTTATAGAACTTTCAGATGCACCCTGCATAATTGTTACGCATGCTCAAAGCACACTATTTTTCTGCGTCAAGGGCACTCGTTTCTTATGTGATATCCTCGATAAACCATATCCATATAACAAATTTAGTGCACTTTGCGATGTACGAGGGGTTGTTTTTATATTCCCGGACTGGGCAGTTTTAAATTTTGCTCAAATTTCCATTAAGTTTTTTTACCTTAGAAACTTGTATGTTAATTTACAGAACAATTGCAACAATATTAATATCATTAATTGTCAGGTTGTGCTGTCGCGCATTATTAATTTTTCAAAATGGATAAAATCAAATACTTACCGTGTTGGTATAAAAATTCTTGAATCAATTTTGGTTGTATACGGGAATAATTGTCCTTCCAAATCAATTATATACGAGTGGTCAACACTGTTTTAATGTGGTCGAGAATCATTGCATGACGATCCCCGTCCAGGTCGCTCTGTTGACGTGATTACTTAGATGTTGTTCAAAAAAATACGTGTCTGGTACTGAGGACGAAGATTAAAGAAGCAGCAATTAGCTTTATTAGGAGTTTAGAAACCAGGGTTTTCAAATTCTATTCCCCTTGGAATACAAAGGTTAGTGAGGATGGGCCATCGCTTGGAGGCGCTTTGAAAGACAACCATTACCTGGAATGTGGGTCATATTCTATAACGAGTCGCAGTGGCATAGAACCAGCCCTTCCAAGCTTTGAAGGGACAAAGGAAGAAGGATACCACTATATATTAAACCATCCCTGAAACAAAACCAAAAAACTTCCGAAATTAAGGGGACAAAAAGGAAAAATCCTGTTTTTCCCAGCCGAGAAGGAAAAAAAAAAACCCCCCCCCCCGGGAATGCTGATCTCTCCACTTTTTATTGGCATCTAGAACCAAAATTTAAAAAAAAAAAAAAAAAGAATCAATTTTCTAGATAGAAAATTATTAAAATCCCACTATTTAATAAATTTGTTTCTTTCCTACTCTACAAAGAGAAGAACCCCTTTTCAAAAATTGGACTTCTAAACAATCAGTAAAATTTTTAAGAAAAACCTTATGTGGTTTACATCAATTTGGCTAAAATAATTTAACTGAAAAATGAAAGGGAAGACGTTGAATAAGTATTTCCCGGTTACTACCTTTCAAGGATCGGGATTTGAGGTGGTTTTTATTTGAAAGGCCAGTGTACCAAAACAAATTCAATTAAAAGTGGAAAGGAAAGGGCTGGTTAGGTGTGTTAATTAAGCCTCCAATTGATCTTTGAAGCCAAGGGAGGACTAAATAGCGTGTTTATAAGAATATCTGAAAATAACAAAGTAAAAGACAGAATCGGGAACAAAACTTTGGTCAGGGTCCAATTTTTTGCCTTCAAAGAAAGTTGTAAAAGAGGGTTTTAACAAATAAGTCGCATCCTCGTAATTAAAGAAAAATTAAAAAAACTGCAGTAAGAAACAGTAACAGAAAACTAATTGTAACGGAGGTTTTTACCACATAGATTTATAACGGGAGCCCCAGGGGTTTGGGGAAGAAACGCCAAAGAAATAATACAAAGTTAGGGAAAAATGAGAAGCTGACAAACCGGGAAATTCAAAAGGCCGTAGGGGGGAACAGCCATGACCAAACAGAAAATTAGGGTTTTCTCCGTATTTTGCCTAATTAAGTGGCATTAAAAATATATGTATCTTAATTCTGGGAGAATTTTGAATCATACCAGTTTTACAATTTTTTTTCTATCTTTAAAAATAAAGTGGTGGGAGATGCCAAAAAAAATTTTTTTTAAATACCGATTACTCCAATTAGACTTAACGGAATTTAACAAACTTAGTCTCGTTACAAAGGGCTTTTCTTATTCTATCGAGTGCGCTTTACGATGTTTTCATTTGATTATTATCGTCGCCGCTAGATGGCGTTATCTGACATGTCAACAAGTATCGTGCTTTTCATTAAAAAAATTTAAATGGAATGGTATGTCTATTTTTACACAGTAAAATAGAGAATTAAACGCTTCAGATGTCAGTGAAAACCGCAACTCGATAAATTTTTCTTAACAGTAGATATTTGCAAACAAAATTGATATTATGAACTATTATCAGATCTTGGCGTTGAAATTTGCAAAGTACCTGTTGAAAATAAGTTAGCTGTGAAAATGACACAATTAGGAACCATAATATGTCAAAAATATTCAACTTGTCATTGTTGCTATTTTATGTAGTATTTACTTTTCTAATTGAATTTGTTTACGTTTTGGAATTAGTTCTTAAAATTATAATTATTCTTAGAAATGAAGAAGCATTTGACATGTCCGCGATTTACTTCGAATGCATGAGAAATGCATTTGTTGCTGTCAGAGTCTATGCGTTGCAGTACCCTGAAAGACATCATCACGGCAAAAGAGTTTTTATTCGACTGGCCCATCGTTTACGTACGAAAAAATCTGTGCAACTTCCTGTGCATCGGAGACACCGTAGAGGCCGCACCGAGGAAATTTTATAAATGTATTAGCATATGTGCAATTTAATCCTCAGTTAAGTACTAGAGCAATAGCCAGGGACTTGGAAATATGTCGAACCACTGTTCGAAATATTCTGAGAGAACATAAGTAAGTATTTATTTATAACGAATTAGTTCATCATAATTAGAAACATAGTGGGTTTATGCAAAAAAAATTGTTAATAAGTTTATAAAATTTATATTTTAAAGATGATGATATGTATGGTATGAAGTTTTTTTGTTTTACGGCTAAGTAATGCTGTTGTATCTCGGGGTTATCAACAATTTAGAGCAAGTATAGAAAATATATAACATGCAAAAACAAAACATTTTTCATATATTGCTCTGAAGAACTTTTACAAAATGTAATATATTTGTTTGATTTTTTTTTAGGTTGCATCCATATCACATAGTCCTCCATCAAAGTTTAAATGCTCACGATTTCGATCAGATACTGGATTATTGTAACTGGCTGTTGCAAATGATAGAGGAAGATCCTGGATTACTTTCACGTATTTTGTGGTCAGATGAGGCTTCATTTAGGAGTGATGGTACTGTAAATCGCCATAATATGTATTATTGGTCTTAGATCAATCCGTGTTGGATGAGAGAAGTCCAAGGGTCGTTGGTTTATAACTGTGTAGTGCGGAATTCTAGGTGGACAAATAATTGGGCCTATTATTTTCAATGAAACTCTTAATGGAGAACGTTATCTAAATTTTTTAAGAAACGAATTGCCGCTCCTTTTACAAGACGTAGATCTAACAACTCGTTGTGATACGTTTTTCCAACATGATGGCTGCCCGGCGCATTTTTCTCTGGATGTTCGAGATTTTTTTAGACCAGACATATCCTGACAGGTGGATAGGACGTGGAAGTCTATTTCATTGGCCAGCCAGGTCCCCAGACCTGACTTCCTTAATTTTTATTTGTGGGGGCGAATAAAAGATCTCGTTTTTGTCACCAGACCCACTACAAGGAACGACAAGATTGAGAGAATAAGAAATGCCATTCAAAGTATTCCGATGGCAGAAGTAGAGACTTCCGTTCAATCCACCCGCCAAAAAATGAATTCTTGCATCGAAAATAATTGACGACATTTTGAACATCTAGTCCCACTAATTATATTCAAATTCTTTTAAAGTATTGTAATGTGTTTTTGCGTTTACTTTATTAATTCAATTTATTAATTACTAATTTTTATATTACATAATATATATTCTACTAAATATTTTTGACATATTATGTTGTTTCTTCATTGTGTCATTTTCACAGCTAACTTGTTTTCAACAGCTACTTTGCAAATTTAATCGCCAAGATCTGATAATAATTCATAATATCAACTTTGTTTGCTAATAGCAGTAGTACTACTGCGTAGAACAAAGTTATCGAGTTGTGGTTTTCACTGACATCTGTAGCGTTTAATTCTTTATTTTATTATGTAAAAATAAGCATACCATTCCATTTAAATTTTAAGAAAAAGCACGATATTTGTTGACATGTCAGATAATGCCCTCTAGCGGCGATAGTTAATAATCAAATGCAAACACCGTAAAGCGCACTCGATAGACTAAGAAAAGCCCTTTGTAACGAGACCAAGTTTGTTAAATTCCGTTAAGTCTAATCGGAGTAGTCGTCATTTAAAAAAAAAATATTTTTGGCATCTCCCCACCACTTTATTCTTGAAGATAGAGAAAAAAAATTGTAAAACTAATGAGATTCAAAATTCTTCCTAGGATTACGATGCATATTTTTGAATGCCACTTAATTGGGCAAAATACGGAGAAAACCCTAATTTTCTGTTTGGTTATGGCTGTTACAGCCCTTAGCGGCCATTTTAGAAACTCAAAAATACTCTCCAGCGATTTTTCAGGGTCACTTTACTTTAGACAGTTTTTTTCCCTAAACTTGTGCGATGATTAGTTCCTGAGATATGGCCGGCATCTATTCTTAGTTGCTCACCCAGGTACATATTTACAAGTTTTTTACTTATTTTTTTTTATTATATTGTATTATATATTATATTGTTGCTTGTCGGACATGTGTAAATACTTTTGTATTATTAACACCAATAAATAATTATCATTATTATTATTATTCTATAAACTCCTGCCACCTAGCCTATAATAATTTTTGTCATTATGAGGAATTCAATAAAATTATGTAGCCTCACAAAATTAGTCCCTTTTAAAAATAAACTGCTCTTAGACGCTTCAATATTTACTATTCCGTATTGTAATTGCAAATGATCTACTGAGAAAATCATTGGGTTTAAGTATTGATATTGTAACCCACTTTCCAGCTGAGTCAATCTGAATTAAAATTTTATCAGCCAAAACAATTTATGATGTGACACTCGTATGAAAGTGGTGATAAAAAAACCCGTTGGGATATTATTTCAGCAGATGTGATTCAATCAAACCGAATCAAATTTTTATAGATTCTCACACGACTTCTACGTGGTCCATAATAATTTGTTGTGTGAATAAAAAATTTGTTAAATATTAAGCTTATAGAAAAACAATAACAGGATTTTAGGTTCTTGAAAAATATTAATTAGAATGAAAGTAGATATACCAGGTGGTAAAAAAAATATTATTTTTTGTATTGCATACAGCCAGGCCCCCGATCTGAGACCGTCATGCCGTCAAAACTATGATCGGATCTAGACGATATAATTAATATCGCCATTTTCATGTACAATAAAACAATATCTTACCTTGTAATAATTAATTGTATTTGGTCAACTCCGTACCGTTCAAATTAAATGGCAGCCAAATGGTTCTAAACAAGCCATAAGCACAAAGAGATTCATGTGGTAACCAGAATCCATTGGAATAATAATGTGTTATTGGTATGTTCTAAATGATCAGCAGTTAAATACAAAATATCCATTTATATTGTGAAAGAGATCGTTCAACTTCTACCGATGTAACTGGTGTATGTTTGAAGTAGTTAAATTTTTTTCAGAGACCGCACATGTCTGTTATAGAAAAGTCCACTTCTTAGCCATTTACAAGTTTCGCCGCACACGAAAATGTAAAAAACGGGGTTGTTTTTGAAAAATGTTTCAGTTTGTCCTTTACTGTCACAGCAACACCCCTGTAAATTGAAAAATATATTGACGTAGATCAAATATAATCTCCATTGCATTAATTTCTCTACAGTCCATTGTTTTTGGCTTACGTTAAAGGTTGCTTATAGCTAGAGGAAACGTCGAGAAATTTCCACGTGTGCACGCTAAATTTTCTTTAATAACTGAATCTCTAAACATCTGTTAGCACTTCAATGTCTTTGTATTGACCATTAACATATTATTGCAGAAACTATCTGAAAGAAGAACTGTCTAGTTTTTTCACGGTATATTACACCCTACCAATACTTCTATCCAATTTTTTTTCACAGATTCTCCAAAAAAGTTCTACGTTCTTAAATACAATTCCAAAAAATCACAAATCTACAAGAGCACTGTGTTGAAGGAACGAATTGCGACATTCTTAACGATTAACAATACACATGCATTTTTACCAAAAACGTAAAGAATACTGCGACACTGTGGCGTCTTCAGTCTAAATAAGGCAAGTGCCATTGCAACGGAAAGGTAAAATACAATTTTAACAATACGTTTATTGAGAAAAAAATTATTAAGAGTTATGCAATTAAAAAGGGATGAGCAGTACAGCTACAAACTTTTCCAAAAGGAAGTATGTCAACAACGTTGCTTTTCAACACTTCCCGGGTACACAGATATAAAATATATATAAAAACACACAAACCTATGTATATATTAAACACATACAAGTAATTAAAAATTATGTCACAAGTGAATATAAATAAGTACATAATTCAAATCTAAAATAATAATACATTGAAGTTTTCTAATCTTGATAAGAGTATATCTTCCTTTAGTTTACGTTTTACCATGGCGACTGCCATATTATTTGGTATTGAACTGGCAGGTTATTAATAATATATGCTGCTAAAAAAGGAGAAGGACGATCGAAATGAAGTACTTTTATGAGTGGGAACACAAACTTTATTTTCAACATGTCTCAGATCTCTGCCGTGAACCTCAGTTCGTCTTTGTATTTTATTAAATAAATAACAGGTTTCCCTGTTTTGAAAATATTTAAAATAAATCCAACTACGTGAATAAATCTCCTTTCACACATGTTTAATAGATTAAAGTTACGTAAATATGGAGTAATATGACCATGTTGAGGCACAGTTGTGAAAAAACGTACACAGCAGTTTTCAATTTTTTGTAAACGACGTTTGTCTTCTTGCGAAAGACATGAACCGTATACAATGTCTGCATAATTTAAGTGCGACAGAACCATAGTTTCCGAGAGCAATATTTTAGTATTTGTATCTAGATATTTTTTAAAGGCATATAACTGTTTTAGACAGTAAAAGGATTTTTTACAAATAGAATTAACGTGACCAGAGAAGTTCAGTAGAGAATGAAAAATTACTCCAAGATTTTTTACACTATTGGCTGATGTAATGACTTCATTATTAATCTGAATATTTAGTTGTGCAAGATTGAGAAACTGTCGAGTCGTTCCAAAAACAATATTTTGACTTTTGCTAGCATTTAGTACAAGGGTATTTTGAATTGTCCATTCATGTATAAGACTCAAATCATTATTGATGTAGTATTCTGCCATTTGAAATTCAGAAGAAGAAAAGCTATATATTAGCTGAATATCATCAGCGTACATGAATAATTTTGAATTTAGCGGAAGTCTCGAAATGTCTGCAATAAATATGTTAAAAAGAAGTGGCCCGAGAATAGATCCTTGCGGAACACCGGATACAACTGATCTACATTGTGATGTGAGTATCGAACTTCCTGTATTTAAGCTAGTAAACTGTTGTCTGCCATTTAGATAGTTACGTAACCAGGAGAAGGTATTTCCAGATATTCCATAATAACTTAGTTTTGCAATTAAGCAATTAATATCTAAAGAGTCAAAAGCTTTAAACATATTAAGTAATGTTAAGGAGATAACTTTCGTATTGTCGTTGGCTCGCAAAATATCGTCAGTTATATTGCTTAGTAGTGTAGAAGTACTGAAGCCTTTTCTAAATCTAGACTGATGTGAGGGAATAATAGAGTTTTGATAGACATATTCAGAGAGTTGTTCATATATTGCTGATTCAGTAATTTTAAGAGGAACCGAAAGTAAACTAATAGGGCGCAAATCTCCAAGTTGTTCCGGGTTCTTTTTCTCAGGTATTGGCTTAATACATGATATTTTCCATTGCGGGGGGAGAACTCCTAGTTCAAGTGAAATATTGATAATATATGTCACTGGGGCTGATATCCACTGTAAAGCAAGTTGTAACATTTTAGCAGATACTCCATCGGTGCCTATGGTATGAGATTTTTGTTTATTTATGATATCTGCAATTTTTTGGATAGTAACCGGTTTAAAGGTGAATAGCGAGTCGTCCAAGAACTTATTTTCAAAAAAAATTTCGTTATGTTGTTCACTAGATTTTAGATTTGGTATAGAATTCTTAAAATAATCATTGATCTCATCAGGATTGGAAAGACACTCAGGAAGATTTGGTGGAATGTTATCATTTACTACTCCCCATGACTTTAAGTTGGCCCACAGTTGTTTAGGATTGTTCTTAGTATTATCAATGTGAAAAAAGTAAAAAGCAGTTCTTTCTTGCATTACGGCATTGTTATAATAATTTCGAACCTCACAAAAGTACTGCCTATGGACAGCGCTTCTGGTTCTTTTATATCTCAACCAAGCTTTCCTTTTAATTTTCTTCATTTCATATAAAGTCTCCGTAAACCAAGGTTCATGACGCTTCTTAGATTTAAAGGTAACTCTTTTCAAAGGTGCATGGCGATTAAATAGATTTAATAAATTTGTATTAAGAAAATCAACCTTTTCTTCAAGAGAATTAATATTATAAATAGTATTCCAGTTAATAGTCCAGTTATGATAATAATAATTTTTTTGCTCTACAAATAAATACTGGCAAGTAACAAAATATCAATTTTTTAAAATGAATTCATTTTATTTTATACCCTGAAAAAAGACCGTCCCTGGAGCGACGACCTGAGATCTGGTGCTTAATTTTGATCCATTTGCAATTAATTATTCAGGAGCTGAATTATAACTAAAATATTATGTTGTAAGAAAATATTGATATATTTTAACTTTTCTTTGTTTAAAATCCACTTGTTTCCATTGCTGATTTAACTTTATTATACAAAATAAATACTCCTTTACAAATAAACCTCCAAATATCGGGAAATATCTTTTTCTACTGTTGATTCGAACTTTTTTTCACAATTAATGCATAAAACAGTAAAAATATTCTTCTCGCTAAATTTGCATAAGTACTATTGATTTCAATAAAAACTGGTACACTTTCTTTTAGCTATGTAAATCATTCGTTCTTTGATTGATATTAATAATCTTACAAATGTCACTTTGATGTTAATCAGTGGCATCATTATTAAAAATGGTTCGACATCTAACAGATAAATTTCGAATTGTTTCTAAAATTGAAGATGGTTGGTCCATAAGAAGACTTGCTGCTGAATACAATGTGAGTAAAACCACGATAATAAGTGTTAAAAAACAATGGGAAACCAACCAAACGGTATTCCGTAAAGTTGGTTCAGGTAGGCCCGGAAAGAGCAATAATCAAGAAGATGAAAATCTTATAAATTACCTAATAGAAAACCCTTTTCAGACTGCAGTAAATGCAATTTCAGAGACAAATTTCCCTGCTTCGGTATCTACTGCTTGCAGGAGAATAAAACTACAAAGCAACTTGAAGAGTTGTTCAGCGGCTAAAAAATACAAACTTTCAGAAGAAAAGAAGCAGGGTAGGATTATTTTTGCACTCAACTATATAATCAATGATGAAAACTTCTGGGGACAAGTTGCCTTTTCTGACGAAAAGGTTTTTAAATCCTGTAACGATGGACATGTTCGCGTATATAGGCTTCCTTCCACTAGATACGACGAAAAATATACTTTCGATCCACAAATACCAGGAAGGTTTTCAATCAATGTCTGGGCTTGGATGAGCCTAAATGGGTTAGGTGTGTGTTGGAACAGTGGTGGTCATCTCAATTCCATTAAATTTATTGAAATATTAGACAATATTATGTTGCCGTCAGTAATAGAGGTGTTTCTGGAAAATAATTTTATTTTCCAACAAAACAACTGCTCCATACATACGGCCCATCGTGTCAGGCAACGGTTTCTTAATAAAAACATAGAGTTGTTACCGTGGCCATCTAAAAGTCCGGATTTAAATCCAATTGAAAATGTATAGGGACTAATGGTGAAACATATAAGAAAATTAAATAACCATCTAAATAATGCCCAAGAATTGGAAGGAATAATTGAAGACGCTTGGGAGAACTTGTCGCAAGAAGTTGACCTTGCAAAAAATCTGATTTTGTTCATGCCTGCAAGACTTCAGGCAGTTTTAGACGCTAATGGAGCAATAACAAAATATTAGTTAATTCTGTATTGCGTAATTGAAGTTCATTTATTTTATTTTTTTATTGTATTTTTATGTTCAGTTTGCATTGTTTACATTTTTTTTAATCTCAAGTGGTATTTTTGTTTCTTATTTTAAAAATAGAATTATCATTATTCAGTTAGTATTTTAATTACAATCATTAATAGAATTATCCGTAACAAATATTATTTTTTTAAACAATAATATGGCAGGCTTGAAAATGTTTTGAAAAAAATTATTTTCTAATTAGTTTTTAAAATTCCATTTGAATAAAATAAAAGAGAAACGTTTAATAAGTTTAAAAACACAAAGAGAACCGATCTCCTCCAAGAAACCCAGGTCCGGGGTAAATCACCTCTTCTCCACCCCCCTCTCGACATGCCTGACCAGCCCTATTTACAGACATATGCACACAACTAAACTATTAAGATTTTCGATTACAAGAGTTGTACCAGTTTTTTTTTAAATCAAGTGTACAAAAAAGACTTTCGAAGAGTTCTATAGCTATTTTTTTTAAATCTTGTACACGGGGTAGTAAAAGTCGCTAAACAAAAATACGAGGTAAAATTTTAAACAAAAAACAGTTTTCCTTTTTGAAATATTGGCCCTCTTTCTACCCCATAGAATTTCACACGGATGAGGGATATAAAATTTGACTACGTCAAAATAATTGTATCAGGGGTCTATTCCCATAATTTAAGTTTTAAATAAATCGAATTTCAAATAACCAATATATGAGAGTGGCACTGTGAATAGTAAGACACACCGTGTATATCATTTTATCCAACGAAAACAATTTAATTTTTATTTGCTTTGAAAGCTTGAAAATTTAATTAAACGTGCAGTAGTTCTAAATGTATTTATCTTCCACCAAACAAGCTGCAAGCTAGGAAACCTTAATTAAAGAAGTCTCATGTTAGCTGAGTATGTTATAGAAAAATGAAAAGCGCTAAAAACGCTCAAACCATCTACAGCAAATCTACAGATGTTGTTAGCCCAGTAAAACAATTTTTATAACGTTTAATAAAGTTGGTTATTTATATCGAGTGAAGCGGTAAATGCCTTTTTGGGTTTAGTCTTTACAGTGAGGAGGCATTATGAATTAATTTGTTTTGTAGTAGGAGTTAGAAGATGTATGTCGTAAAAATGTTTTAATGTATTTATATGTTTCTTTCTTTTTTTAAGTGTTCGTCCCCTTTTATTGCTTATTTGTATGAATTTGTGTTGAAAAATTCAGGAGCATTAAGAAATGTCCAACAACCTTTATTTATTACTCTAAAGGATAAACCTAAGAACAACAAAAATAAACTAAAGTTTTACAAATTATTTTTTATCTTTTTTTGTTAATGATATAAATTGTTACCCATTTATTTAATTATTTAAAGCAGAATTTATAATTTCAATTGTAACACTTCATATAGGTACCACTTATAGCGAATAAATACTCTTAAGAATAAATACTCTTTAGTGCAAGAACCATTTGCATGGAATGTTACTTCGTCTAAGCCAAAATAAAATTAAACGTATGGTGTTGCTTGTTAATAAATTGATGTATTTTTTGTCTGTCTATGGCGTTTCAAGTTTTATTATTAATATTATTTTATTTTCCAGGTAAGTCATTCATTACGACTCTGACGTAAGTATGCATAATTACTGGTACTTTTATTAATAACAAATTGATTTAAACAGTTACAAATACATCAATAAAATAGCAATTAATGAAACCAAGTTCATAATACACATTTATCTACCGTCGCTCAGGCGAGCACAATTTTGATTTTTTTCGTTAAAAGTGTAATACTTTTTTGACACTTTAAAAGTTAACCTAATCCTCCATTAGACGATAACTCAGTTGCTAGTTTTCATGACAGTATTACTACTGCTACATAGTGTTTCTGGATACGTAATACTATGTGTAGATATAGTATTTATTATTATTTATAAATTAATGTCATCTCTCTATTGGATTGCTTTGGTACTTTAATTTTTATTATACCTTTATTAGAAATGAAAAGAAATGTATATAAGAAAATATAGTGGTTAAATTCACTCTGTCATGCCAACATTAATCAATCATCAATAATCTTAAAAGAGCCATGACACACTGGTTGCCTATATGTAACACTGGAACTTGACCCTTACGCTCATGAATATAAAGGTCATTTTTCACAGAACATAGCACAGAATTATTTCCTCACCCGTGAAAAAATTTTTGAAAGTTTTTTATTGCATTTCTGGACGAATCTCGACAAATTATGATACACAAAATTTCTAGACACAAAAAAATTTTCTGTCTGTGTGTCTGTGTGTCTGTCTGGTTCGCGATAGCAGCTACAGTTTTTGAGATAAAGCTTTCAAATTTGGTACACACATTCTAGAGGTCAAGGAAGAGATTAAATTCGTTGATGAGCAAAATCGGTCCCAATGTCTAAAAAAAATATTAGTGATATTCCACCAATGTGACTTTTTTGAAACGTCAAAATGTGACTTTTTTTGAAATATCAAAAAATGTGACTTTTTGAAATGTCAAAGTGACTTTTTTGAAATGTCAAAATGTGACTTTTTTGAAACGTCAAAAATTACTTTTGTTATAAACTCCACCACACGTCGAGTTTTACTACGGTGAGAAAGTTCTGATCCCCAAATAAATGTCAGCCGTTTTTTATTTTTTTCTCCCCTGAAAGAAATATTTATGAACTTTTACTTACCGTCTACCATGCACAAAATATGTTAAAATATATTCAATATGGTGCACTATACACATTTTTTTTAATAATAATAAAAATAAATTTGCTCTAATGCGCTATACATGCATATATTCCAACATATTTTGTGCATGCTGGATGAAAGTAAAAGTCCTTAAATATTTCAAGGTAGGAAAAAATCCGTGATATACTCTAACAGTTAAAATGTCGCCTTTATGCTCATGAGGGTAAGGTTCAAGTTCCAGTGTTACAAATAGGCAACCAGTAAGACATAACACTTTCACGTAGGTTGCATATTTGTTATTAATTATATGAAGTCACAAGTAATGTGCGAGATCCGTAAAGTAGTAGGTTACCTCTTAACTTTTGACCAATAGAATTAATTGTGGGAATACGTCTTCTATATGCCAAATTTGAAATAGCGTAAATTGGTATGCTTTCGTTTAGAACATTAAAGTTTATTAAGTATGTTAATTTTATATACTTGTGTTTATTATTTAATTTAACATGTGTTTTAATATTTAAGAGAACATTATATATGACTCATAATGAAAATAACTGAGGAATAGTAACACTGATTATTGAATAAACTTGCGTATATTTATTTTCGTTACATGTTTTGTGTATGATCAAAATAAAACTACTATTAAATTTTATGTTGTCCATTATAAATTATCACCAAATTTAACCATTTTCTTTAAAATCCTCACAGGTTACAACAAATAATGTTTTGGCATGGTTTTTAAAATACGTATGTTTGTTATTTGATGACTATTTACTCCCGACTTGATCTCTGGAAAGGGCAAAACCATTTTAATGAAATTTTGCATATAGTTTTGAGCAAAGACGAAAATACAAAATTACGCTTGTACAATATTTATTTACAGGAGAAGGTACATTATATTGATTTAGAATATAATTTGTATAAGTAGTGGATTAGACATGGAGTGCTTGTAAATAAATCGATACTCAATAAGCGAATAGACGCTTGTTTTGAGAAAATAAAAAAATGAGGAGTGTATAATGGATGCGTAAAATATTAATTGATTTTAAAATGATATAATAATACTCATTTGAGAAAATGATATGATAACTAAAACTAGATAGAGATATAAAGACATTCATATTAATCCTAATAAATAAAATAAAACAGTAATATATAAATAGTCTTAGAAATAATAGATATAAGTAAAAATGAGTAGGAATGATATTCTAATCTAATCTAATTTTACATACATATAAAACATACGTAAACAATACACGACAACATGTAAGTAGATATTTTGATATGCTGAACGATGATTGCATAATAAGTATCATGGTAAGGACAAGGTAAAAGTGTAATTAAACAAAACAAAATAAATAATTATGAACTGCACAGTTATAGATCAATTATTAACTTTCTTTTTTTTTTTTAAATATGGTTCAAGTTTTTAGATCAATAAGTACATCGAGAATATTCAGGAAATGATTCCCAAACCTATATTAAGACGAAAAGCTCAAATGATGTTTTGACAATAAATTTATTTCGGAGATAGAGTAAGTTGATTAAAAGAAATGCTCTAAATATTTACAAGTCTCTAAAACTACTCATTATGCACAGCAAGTTCGATAAAAAATCTTCATGCATTTCGGAGATCTTCGGGAGTATTTTTTTTTAATCAACAGACAATCTAAGAAACGATGCAGTTATGGGCAAAACTTCATTTAGTTTTTAATCTCAGAATAGGACAGTGGTTTAATAGTAAAAAAAAGGTGAGAAAAAAACGTTATAGGATGCCACAAATAAATAACTATAGAAAATATCTCAAAATATACAGCTTCAGGAATCATTTCCTGAATTTTCTTGATGTACTTATAAGGATCACCTTGTTCTGTAATCAGGCACTGATTTCAGTTTTGTAAATAACCCATAGTCCTTTATAAATATTATGTAGACGGTAAGGGGAAAATTAAATTGGCCTATCCTATTTCACCGATTACCTATTTAGGATCACCTATTTAGGAAATATTACCAAAATAACTTATATACCAATATATAAAATATCTAAATAGTTTAGAAATCAATCTAATTTAAATGCTAACAATAACATATTACACTTATTCTTCTTCTAATTGACTAGTAACAAATTTTAATAAGTAGTTTATTTAGCGATTACATAAATGATTTTATTTATATCTCAGTAAACAACAAACGATTATAAAATGAACACAACTAACGCATGATTTACAACAGAGCATACACTATGACGCGTTACATTCCCCTTTCGTCTCTCCTCACCCAAGTTAAGAGGTAACTAACTTCTTTACAGACCTCGAGTAATGTGGTCCATTAGTTTCAAGGTCGTAGTATTTCCAGACATTCCCTATTTTATAGTGTCTGACAAGCTAACAATTACAACTTATTTGATTGATATTTAAATATCTTTTTGAGAACGGTGGCAATAAAGTTGTCCTGGCTTAGGTCTAGAATAATTTAAGCGAAAAGTTAATTCCACTTTTACATTATCCATGGCTATGGGTAGATAAAAATAGCGGTGGTAAATTTAAATATGATAAAATATGCAGTCGGTAAAGTAGCCCATAAATATACAGATAAAACTATAATGAATGATAAAAGGGTCGTTAAATTGTGCACAAGGCTCCACTTCGCCTGAAGTTACCTTGAAATATGAGGGTTTTAAGGCCACGCCGACCCTGATCTTACAGACGTTCTCTATTACCGATTGTGTCGCTCAGACTTAATATGTGGTGTTGGATTCGCAGCACGTCTTGTCACGCGCTTTCATCGACCCTATCCGAACTCTGTCACACTGTGCCTTTGAGATGCTGCCATCATTGGCATCCCTGAGGATTTCATTAAGAAAGACGGTGTAGCCATGCGAGGAGACTGGAATTTCGACTATACAATAATAATTGTTAAAAAATCAATAGCACGATTATACAATTTTTCCGTTCACGGAAGTATTACCTTTTCTCACAGTTTCTTTGAATTAGTGTATACCCTGTTTACTTAAACTTTGCAGCGTTAGCCAGGATAAAAAATAAAATGCGAGCTGATTCTTGGTGCAGACGACAGGTAAGATGTACACAAGTGCAAAATTGCTATAGCGGTTCATTTAATATTTATTTTATTTCATAAGCATCGGTCGCAGTTGGACGTTGTACTTACTTAAGTCCAGCCCCCAACATTGCAAAGTTTAAGTGAATATATTTTAGGACTTATCATTCTCTTTAAAGTTTACGTTTAATTACAATGACTGTTCATAACTTACTTTATTTATGTATGAGTCAGTACAAACAATACTTTGCTAAGGAAGTGATGAAGATAATGCAGCACCTGCAGATTTGAATTAGGAAGAGCATGAAGAACTACAGGAAAAAGTTGCGATATCAATTACTGTGAGGTTTAGGTGTTTTTTGAATTCACTGAAAAAAGATATGAGAGTGGTTCGGCAAAAATTATCAGATCCAATCCAGTACAAAATCGGACCAGAACAACAAATTGGAAGTAAACCAATGAATAAATTATTGACTCATGATAAGACAAGGAATGAACTGAGAGAGTTCTTTTTCGACCACATTTTTCAATTCGGTGTGCCTAATAGAAGAAAGTTCGTGGTCAGTTGGAAGGACAAAGCAGTTTTATCACATGGTGCTGGTATTCAGTACAGAGAGTAATCAATATGATACCACGTTTTAGCACTAAGGCAATATCTCCATCTTACACCAGAGTTTGCAACTTTCCTTGGTCCATGGTATGAAAAGAATTGTTCAGCTAGTTTCAATTTACAGAGCACTAGAGCCTCTGAAAGGCCTCTGCACTCTCTGGATTATATACACGTTCAAGAAGCTGATGTAACAGGATCATTTGCCAACAAAGAAAAGGGAAAGTGGTGGAAGGCATTCAATTTTGTATGTGATAACCTATTAGACGATTTGACCGTATTGGAGACTACACTCTCTCTTACTGAAGATCTCAGGTCCAGTTTGGAAGCGTTTATTTGTCAACTGTACACCCTCAGAACAACTCATATAGGAGATGTAAGATGGTTCACATAGAAATAATGTCAAGAAGAGAACGTCCTTCCAACAAAATCTGCTCTGAATCTAACTTTGTTAAGGACTTATCTTCAGGCGTTTGAGTGGAAACAGGAGCTCATCCAGCATCCTAATAACCCACCACCATGGATTTCGGATGGAAGAAAGCACGGAGTACATACGAACCAGTGAATGCTCCGTGATCTCCAGAGCTTATATTGGAACTTTGTCACTGCTCGTGTTCTTACAGGCGTCTCCATGTACATGTAAATTGAATGGACTATATGTACCAAGATGTGTAGATGTGAAGGTCATCCCGATCAATGTGATAATATGGGAGAGTTCGAAGAAGATGAGGAAATTCTAAGACTAAGTGACATTTGTAGTGAAAGCGATGATGTGATAACTGTAAGGAAAAATATGATTGCAGTAGCAAGTTGATTGATTCGACCTTTATTTGATGAAAATCCATTTTAACATCGAACTAAATAAAACTTTGGCATTTTACGAGCTTGAAAAGAACTATAGAACAATACATATTTTTTCCTTTATTATATATATATTTTATAATTTTAAATGTGAAGGATCCGTTTATATTTAATATTTACAAGTTTACAATTCTATTTTTATTTTGATTTATTTAGGATGCAATTTTACAATGTCATCAAGCTTATTTATACACCCTACTCATAATTGTAATGGCTAGTCTAGTACTCACATCTGACGAAGCCACTGTGTTGGCGAAACAATTGTCATGTTTATATATATTTCGTAAATATATGAATATAAAAATTTTTTGTGAAAATCTTAAAACGTGAAGTTTTATTTAGTTCGAGGCAGTAGCAAGTATTTCTTATCTAATATATGTTTATCTCGATACCTATTTTAATTTTCGTTCATTCTTTTAATTTCCTATGTCTGTACTCTAAAAAAATGCATAGAGGGCATCCTTGTTGTATTTATACTAATAAAGTAGTATCCGTTGTCCCTAAAAACAGCGTCATATAATGATATGTCATTATGCACGGGTAATGGTATGTTTCTCCAAGGTCAAACGTAAAGATTGAGATCACTCATACACTTGTATCATCAATAAACCCACGGAAACCTGTTTCTCTACATTTGACAAACGACTAGATACGCAAAAACATTTTTTCCTGTCATCTACCATACATACACAAAGCGTTCGTGCGCTTTTGACCACTCTCGTTTGAAAAAATGCATATATTTGTACTCAAGTAAGTGATTAATAATTTGTTAATTCAAATTTTTATACACCTGGAAGCGAACAATCTTTATTAGAAAATACGAAAATTTTCAGATATGAAAAACTTGTTTTTCGTTACTTTTGGTATTTGTTTTGTAGTGAACATATCGACCAATGAATCAAAAGCTATTAAACCTAACATTGGTAATAAACTTACTGCTTCTGTCATGAAATTACACCGACAAATTAAATTTATATCTACTCTTTTCCTTTTATCATGAATTTATTTGATAGTTTTGGCGACAGAATGTTTACTGCTTAAGGTTTATGGAATGACTCACCAGCAGACTCGGAAGAAATTACGTTAAAGTTTTAAATTGTACCAAAAATATAACTCCTTAGGATATACCTATACAGATGGTTTCATATAAAATTATTAAAATTATGGAGTTAAATTGTATCAGTAATCTACTTTAAATATAACAGAAGCTGAAAGAACGTAATTTTTCGTCAGCATTATAAAAATTGCACTTTACCTCAGCATTTTATACAATTCGATATTAATTAAATGAAAACTGTAATAAATTTTATAAAATACTGTATGATTTTGTTATAAAAAATTAATACAGACCGGAGCACCCTTATAAAATCTAAATTTTTTAACCGATTTCAATGTTTATTTTTTTAGCAAAAAAACTGTATCAAAAAGTCTACGTTTGCACAAATCTACAATAAATAATTCCAATTTTCAGGTCCTGCTATGATTTTTTTTTTCATATTGAAAATTGCTAAATATTATTAGCGATTTTTTTCATGAAATTTTGACTGCACCACTGCAATCAGCATCCTTCAATTAGGTAAATTCCACAATTCCATTGGAATATATTCATTGGTAACAAAGTTATAACAACATTAATTTTGGATACATACCATCCGGAACACCCTCATAAAATCTACATTTATCAATCGATTTCAATTTTTATTTTTTTTAGAAAAAAAGAGTATCAAAAAGTCTACGTTTGCACAAATTTATAAAAAATATTCAATTTTCAGGGCATGCTACGATTTTTTTTTCGTGTCATAAGTTGCTAAATATTATTAGCGATTTTTTTTGTGAAATTTTGAGTACACTACTGGAAAATACAGCTGCTCATAATCAGTTAATTAATAATGTCAACCAACAATTTTCAATAAAGAGTCTTAGAATTTTTTGGTTCTGGTATTATTTCCTTACAGCCTATCCGTATTCTTCCACAAAGTAATTTTGTTTCTTTCTTCATTTGCTGAATTCAAAATACGCTTGAATTGAAAATTTAAAAATGCATCTAATTCGAGAAAGGTAGGCTGTGATAATGACATGTAATTATTCTGAATAGTTATTTGATTAAAACAAAAGTAAGCTCTGACAATGACAGATTGAGTCTTATAATTGGAATATGAGAAAGTTAATCATTAATCTTCAATTAGAATAAGCCGATTTTACGTTAAGACTGTACAATTATTGTCTTTGCAAGAAAAAATTGATATTGTGCGTCTTTCTGGAGACAGTGATAGAAGTGAAAGAGAAGTATGCAGAATATTTAATGATAGACATCTAGCTCTAGTAGTAGTACAGTACACAGAATAAATAAAATTTTCAATGAAAAAGGAGCTGCTTCTAAAACCATTTTGAGAAATAATGAGAGAAGAAGGATTAGATACGAACCGCTTATATTGGATTATTTTAGGAATAATCCAAATGCCAGTTTGAGAGTGGCAAGCCTAGATTTGAATTTACCAAGGGAAAACATACGGAGAAGCCTAAAAAAAACAAAATGAAACTATTCAAACCCAAATTTTTGCATACCCTGGAAGAAGGAGATCAAGAAAAACGTATAGAATTTTGTTTGTGGGCACAAGGAGAATACCTGATAATAGACGTTTTCTAAAGTGTATTTTATTCAGCGATGAAGCCATTTTCACGACAAACGGTATTGTTTCATCTCAAAACACTAGATTTTGTGCTACCGAAAATCCTGATTGGATTATAAACTGCAAAAGACAATATTCGGAAAAAGTGAATGTATGGTATGGAATAGTAAAGGAAAGAATCATAGGCCCTTTCTTTTTCGACGGGAATATAAATGCTATAAACTTCCTAGAATGTTTAAGAAATGAACTATGGAATGCTATTTATGATCTTCCTATTGATGAGAGAATAAACTTTCATTTTCAATTAGATGGCTGCCCTGTGCATTATGCTAAGATTATTAAACTATGGTTGAATGAAAATTTTCCTCATCACGGGATTGGTCGAGAGAGTGAATTAATTGGATGGCCACCCAGATCCCCTGATTTGACCCCACTTGACTTCTTCTTGTGGAGTCTTCTTGTATAAAAAGTTTACAAAACCCGCCCAAGAACTAGACAGGACTTATGTGAAAGAATACGTCAAGCTTGTAGAGAACTAACACCCGAAGGACTCAAAAATATTGTAAAAAATATTCGAAAAAGATATGAAAAATGTATAGAATTAAATGGTGGTTTGGTGGAAGCAACAAAAATTTTTTTTATTGATGAGGGCTAGATAATGACTGACCGAGATTACTTAATGTTGTATTATCGAGCTGATTTGTTAGCCATTGTTAAATTCGGAAATGAAATTAAAATAATGTTTTCATGTTATTCGAAAATTGTTTGTTGCCAGTTTTGGAATTCACCTAATTGAAGGATGCTGAATCCAGTGGTGGAGTCAAAATTTCACGAAAAAATCGCTAATAATATTTAGCAATTTTTGACATGAAAAAAAAACATAGCATGCCTGAAAATTGGAATTATTTTTTGCAAATTTGTGCAAACGTAGAATTTTTGATATTCTTTTTGCTAAAAAAATAAAAATTGAAATCGGTTGAAAAATGTAAATTTTATAAGGGTGCTCCGGTCTTAAGTGGGTCACACTGTATATTAAAAATAAATATTTGTAACCGTATGTTAAAATCAATTAATGTTCTTTGTGTAAAACACTTATAACTTCATAACTGCAGTTCGCCATGAACTTTAGTTTACAGAAAATGCAAAATATAAGAGAACGAAGACGATGATGAAGAAGAAGAAGGCAAGAGTGATTTTTGGATATCGGGAGATGGCGATAAATTCCAGAGACGACTTTTACGTAGATAGAGTATTATATTGTAAACACCTAGTAAAATATTGCCAAACAATGTGAAATGATAAAATATTCATACGAGGTACTGCAATAAATCCATTTTCCTCATAACATTGGGAATAAAAAATTAAAGGTTTCTATCAGATAATTGGTTGGCTTGCCGCTATAGAAAACAATTACTTACTGAGCATCATCTTGAGGGGGGGAATGTTTGCTATTGTCGAGAGTCTAGTAGCAATGAGAATGCATAGATGTAGGTGGATGACGCGCTTGCGAGGTCATTGCCTATCACATTTTTTACGCTCACTACCCTATGTTGAAAATAAATAAGTACACTCTAAATACGTAGTATTTATCAAAGCATATGTGGATAACACGTATATACGTAAACAGTGAGAAATCAAGGCTGCGTTTTCATCAAGTATCCATTTTAAATCCACAAACCACTGTTAACATTTTTCTGTCAGTAGTATCGAAAAACGAAAACAAATAGTTCATTCTAAATATTATACAGATTTAATATAAAGTTACAGGCAATATTTTTTTATTAATAGGAATACGAATGTTTAATTTCATAAAACATTCGTTTTTCTTATTAATAAAAAAAATACGCATCAGTATTGCCTGTAATTTTATACGTTTAATATATTATGGTATTCAAGGCAAATTATTTGTTTTAATTTTTCGTTCTCTTCAATAGAAAAATTTTGGCAGAAATTTAAAGTTTTATGTTGGCAATCCTAGCGACGAGGATGTGCTAATACCGTCTTAAAGTCAACGGAGGTTAACTTTTCTAAAATGTCTTGTTCGATTCCATCAGACGATAAAGTGAACTTGTGGATTAGTTGCAATTTAACGGCCCAGAATTATATTGCACAATCTGTAAAAAAGTGCTTTCGTGAAACATTTAGACACATTTCCTCATAAAAAGTGTGTGAGTCGTAGTGTTAATGATAGTGATTGAAAAACAAACTTATACTAAATATATTGTGCGTCTAGTTAACTTGATTGTAGTTACCTTTCATTTATTACTTGTCGGAGTTAAATGGAGGAGCAGACATCAGTGTTCACACTGTAATCTAAATTTCGCTCCGTGATTTTTTTCTTTTATATTTTTTTTTACAGTTACTTCATTAAATCTGATAGGATATAATTATTTGCATAATTTATATTCTTGTAAAATGAGGAAAAAAATAAAAGACATTTATTGATATTATTGTCATTATAAATATTTAGTGGAAATTTCTTACTATACCAGGACCTTAAATGGCGAAGAAGTAGACTTTTACACATAAGATATAAATATGAAGTCTCTGAAAAAGGTCAGAAATTTTAAGTTTGCAACAATTACATCTGTCGACGTTGAATACAAATCACGTCAATCCCAACACAAATGGATTTTTAATGAGAGGCGACGGATTAATATTAGTTCCGGAACATTTACAAAAAAAATTGGTAATATACGATCACTAGTTAAAATATAAAATATGCGTAATAGTTTTACATTCACCAATACTTTCATTTATTTTCGTATTACCTTTGAATGTTACCAAACTCGCCAAAATAACTACAAGGTAAGATATTTGTGTCATATATGCATTTAACATAAATAAATATTTACACATCACCCAGAGGCAACTCTGGAATTGACGACATTTATCGATACCTCCCGATCTCTAGATTAAACATAACTTAGTTTATACCTAATACAATTATTGAATTTAAATATACATTTAAAATGTATTTATAATGTATTTCATAGTGTCAAAAGCAAATAAAAGTGGCGTTTTTATATAGAATAATGCAATTATGGTGGATAGAATTTTTAGACTTGTTAAGCATTTAGCATTTCAAGTTGTGCAATGTCAAACAAAATTTAGCTTCTGACAGTAATAAATAAATCATATGGTACCAGTTACTACTCAGAAATTATATACAAGGTGATTCTAAATTGAGTACCATAAATTAAACGGCATGTACATGCAGTCGAAATAATATGAAAATCTAAATAATTTTTCTTCCGAAAATTATACGAAGGGGTAGAACCAAGTCGCGCGGCGAAAAATGCTAACTTTTTTTTGGGAATTAATTGCGGCTCAACTATTGAACATAGAAACATGGGACTGGTCTTAAATTAAAAAGCAATGTCTCAGTTATCTAAAAAAGAAATTTTTATTGTCAATTTTTACATAAAAAAAAGTTGCAATAAAAAATGTTGAAACGCATTTTTTTGCCGTCCCCAAACGGTGTACCGGATTTCCGGAACTGTATGCATCTGAAACAAACGCAAAAAATTTTTTTTTTAGTCATTTATACCATTTTCCACAATCTCTGCCGTGGGTTTTTTGAAAAAAATTCGATTTGTGGCAGTAGTTTGAAAAAAAAGTCAATTTTCACTTTATTCAATTGTTAATAATAAACAAGTGGTGAAAGATATCAAAAAACCCACGGCACAGATTGTTCAAATTTCATACTGAACATTGTGTCAAAATTTGGTGTTAATCGGATTAACGGTTCTCGAGATATCACGTACAACGTCCAAAAAAACATAGTTTCCAGAAAAACGCATTTGAAAATCAGGTACAGATTTATTTCATGCCTAAAAATTCTAATAAGATAGAAAATATTGTAGTAAAGGATTAAAAGGGTCATCTATAATCCAGGTATAAGTACCTGGGTTACAGAAAGCCACGTACTTAGCACGATTCCAGTACAATAGGCTCCCTCGGCGCTTGAGCCGAAGCTGCCCGGGGAAGGGTACTACGAAAACCGCCGTAAATCGGTCAATTTTCAAGATTTTTCAAAAATTCTTTCAGATTATTAAAGATAAGGCTTTGCACTATACGAAGATGCAAAAAACCGAAAATCGAATTCTTCGAAATTTCTGACCTGCATAACCCCCTTGATAAATAGTCGACTAGCGGATCACCTTTTTACTCATATCTTTTAACAGAGTAAATCAACGGAATTCATTTCTTGCATATAATAATTAGTTATAAAGTGCAGTAATCAGATAAACTTTCAGTGCATTCTAGTAATCCAGTGCCGTAGTAATAGGGATCATGTGGCACTTTATACTTTAGAAATAAATTGCGGTTAGATTTTTTTTATTTTTCTTCTAAGTCTCATAATCTTTGACGCAAACCCTATAAAAAAGATATAGTTGTTTAATTTGCCCAGGGGCGTCCATTTTCAAGATATTTTCAGTTATATGACGCAACACCAGTCGTTATGTGAAATACTATTTTGCAAATAAAATTATAAAAGTGCATTTGAAATTTGTTTTTGTGTAAAATGTCATTTCGTTAGTATTTAATAAATTCACTTGTCATAAAAGCAGTGTGTAAATAATAGTAGTTTAGAAAAATGACAAATTATTCTTGTGCAGAATATACTGATATGTCTTTGACATTAGGGGAATGTCATGGAAATTCGAGAGCGGCAGCTAGACGTTATTCAGAAAAGTTTCCCAACAGAATCATGCCAAATCGTAGGACTTTTTGGTCAGTCGAACGTCGTCGTGAAACTTGGCTATGTTAAACCACAACATTTTAACAAAGGTAGAAGGAGAACTGCACGACCAGTTGAAAAGGAGGAAGATGTAAAAGGTTTTCCAAAAAGGTACTTCGAAATTTGGTTTTAAATAAAACTAACAATTGTTGAAAAATAACACGTTTGTTTATTTTAGCATAAAATAGAAACATGGGAGTTATGTTTTAAAAATAATGTCCTCCCCCTCCCGGGCATTTCTGCAGATGACCATTCTTTGTGCAAAATTGTGAATAACATTTTGGCACAATTGCGGTACAATGTTTGTAATAATTTGACTAATGTTTTGCTTAAAGTCATTAATTGTCTGGGGATTGTTTGCATAGATTTTGTTCTTGATATAGCCCCAAAGAAAAAAATTTAGAGGGGTTAGATTGCATGATCTTGCAGGTCAGTTCATGTCACCATTTCGAGAAATGACGCGGCCATCAGGAAAACGTGTCCTTAATAATATTTCCCTCGCCGTGTGACACGTGGCGCCATATTGCTGAAAAAACATATTGTCAAGATCCATATTATCTAATTGGGTCCATAAAAAGTTTCTTAACATATTGCGGTAGCGTTCGCCATTGACATTACCAATTCTCCAGCGTCGTTTTCATGAAAAAATGGCCCTCTAACACACCACACAGTTACTCAAAGAGAATGTAAAGGTTTTTCTTCAATCACTCGAAGGTTTTCACGGCCCCAAAACCTACAGTTTTGCTTATTAGCATAACCTGCGGGGTGGAAATGAGCTTTGTAGGAGAAGATAGTTTGATTGCAAAATTCTATATTAACTCTAACTTGCTCTAAGATAAAATTAGCTATCGCACAGCGATGCTCGTGGTCTGGGGGCTTTAATTCTTGAGTTAGTTGAATTTTATATACATGCAGGGCCAGATCTTAGGTCAAAATTCGATGCAGAGAGCTTTTCGTTATAATCAACTGTTGTGATCGGCGACGAACTGAAGTTCTGGGATTTTCAACAACATGTTCACTTACACTGGCAATATTTTCATTGGATCGAGCACTTCGAGGACGCACTGGCATCTTTAAATCAAGTACCGATCCGGACACCACAAGTTTTCTAATAACATTGCGAATTGCGTTGTCACTTGGTACATGATTACGCCCAAAATTAAACGAAGTTTACGAATTGTTTTCACACAAGAACGGGAATTTTCGTAGAAGGTTTCTATAATTTTAACACGTTCTTCCGTCGTAAAACGATCCATAATTAAACTACCAGGTCTCTAGATGATACATGAAAAATATAAAAATTCTAGGTTAAATTATTCAAAAATGGGAGTACCCATTGGGACACCCCTTATTAGAAATTTTATATAATAATCGCACCGTAGGCACAAGATGGCTAGCAATTCAAACAAATATTTCTCCTTCGTTGCCTGAAGAATTGCTAGACAACAGCAGCTGCACTCTTATCATTTCAGGTAAGTACAAGATCTTTTGCCTGAAGATAGAGTAGCATGTGTTCAGTTGTGTGAATGATTAATTGATATGCATAATCGTAATAGCAATTTTATGTCAAGGATCATCTTTAGGGATGAAGCAACTTTTACCAGAAATGGGGATTTCAACATGCGCAATTCACATGCTTAGGTAGAGGAAAATCTAAAACTAACAAAAGTCACTCATTACCAACACTCATTTAAAATAAATCTTTGGGCTGTTACACTGGGTAACAAGATTCTCGGGTATTACATCTTTCCTGAAAATTTAAACGCAAATCTATATCATGAATTTTTGGTAAATACTTATTTTTATTCGTAACAAATATTCCACTTTGAACTAACTAGGCGCAGACTTTGGTTCATGCACGATGGCGCTCCGTCGCATTATGACAACCTAGGCAATGGTTTGATGACCATTTTTCAAATCGATGGATTCGTCGTGGAGTTGACGCTCCTATTCATTGGCCTGCATGATCTCCGGATTTAAATACGTTAGATTTTACTGCCTGGGGATAAATTAAAGGCAAGTTTACGCAATCTCGGTATATACTGTAGTCTAAGGGCAGAAATATTTTTGAACAATTACCAAATCATCCAGATTTGCGCAGAAATATGTTTTCTTTAGAAGAACGTTTGTGCGAGTGTATACGTGTCAATGGACGACACTTTGAACAGTTATTGTCATAGTCTTAATTCTAATTAATTCATTATTAGATAACAAAACTTGTTTCTTAGTAATTTTTATATGTATTTGCAAAATAGTATTTTACATAACGAATGGTTCTGCGACATATAACTGAAAATATCTCGAAAACAGACGCCCATGGGCAAATTAAACAACTATACGTTTTTTGTAGGGTTTGAATCAAGGATTATGAAAATCAAAAGAAAAATAAAAAACCTAACCGCACTTTACTTCTGGAGTATAAAGTGCTACGTGACTACGGCACTGGATTGTTAGAATGCACTAGAAGTTTGTCAGATTACTGCCCTTTCTATGTAATTATTGTATACAAAAAAGAATTCCGTTGATTTACTCTGTTAAAAAATATAAGTAAAGGAATGATCCACTAGTTGACTATTTAACACCCTGTATCTTATTAAAGTAGCATTATCGGAAAAAAAAAATTTAGGTTTTCGTATTATTTCAACTTTATTTACACGCCGTTTAATTTATGGTACTTCGAATTACCTTGTATATTTAATATATTTAAAAAATTACAAATTTCCTAAATAATATGTACAAAAAATATATTGGTAGTTAGCTTATATTTTTCATTTCCTACGACATTTCAACTTCTAAATTTCAGTTCCTGTTATGATTTCTTGACTATAAATATCATCCATTATTTTGAACTGGAAAAATATGCACAAAAAGTATTCAGGTAGCGTAGGTAATCTGTTTTTAGTTGTGAGCAGGCCTAAGCTTTGAACGTGTCATCACAACTTATGATCATCCGTCTTCATTATGGTTACAATGGTAGGTTTTGCAGTTGTCTGTTCCCCCAGATGATGCTGCCAGTACAACTTTCCCTTATCCTTTTGTCCTCGAGCGATGGATCGTATAAAACGTTAATAGGCGTATTGTTCTTCTACTCGACAAAACTGAATCAGACTATTTAAAGTTGAATTGCTTCAATGTAGTGCACCGCTCTCTACGAAATGAGTATATTAGAACTTTTTTTTATTATTGGCAATTACAAAGAAGCTTCTGTCCTATTTTAAAACTAAATTTATTTTATTGCTTATTTGTTTTTGTATAGAAAGTTCTACGTGTTCTGCTTAATAACGGCTATTCTATTTTTTACTGTAGTACGTAGGATGACAAATATACATGGTGTTCTTTAAATCCATACCATAACTTCAGCAGATTGTTCCTTTGATCATTTCAGTTCCAAAAGTCTAAGTAAACTTAGGGTCTAAAGCCATTAGTTTCCAGAGTGGTGAAGTTTCTGAAAAATACCACATTTACTTATATTTTAAATTCAAATATTAATCTCATTTTTCGCTCCTAGAACGAAACTTTATTTATACCATTATTCTAGACGTCGATAAGATTCATTTGACAACCATATCAATATTTTGGAAGGCCACTATCACTAAAGGGGAGAACCTACTAGAGCGAAGCCCGAGGGAGGTCATGGCCCGATTTTTAGAGGAACACGTATGAGGGCGGAACCCTATCGGATCTGTTTCGGGGGCCTTCGCTGACAGACTCCTCCAGTTATGACCAGATAATGAAAATAATACCCCCAACACCTCCGCCTTAAATGATAAGATATTAATGATGACACCCGCCACCTTTGAAGTCCGCCGACAAAAGTTCCCACGGTCTTTGACATTTTCCCAGTCTTAACCGACCCCAGATCTGCTGTATCTCAGAAGATGTTTGGTATAGATAGATTAAACTTAGGCTAGTGATTTAACTAATTAAAAGTAATAATCCGTTGAATTTCCATACAAATAATAATATGACATTCAGTGGCGGAAATGTTGGAAGGCCTTACCACTAAAAAAATATCTCAAAACATTTAATTCCTAATTTTATTTCTAAAAAAAATTCTGTTGCATTTTATTCGAAAGGCGAGTAATTTTTAGAGATATCCTTGTTTTCACTGTGATTTCCAGTTATTTACCACATAGTTTAGTAAATCGAGGATAATTCTAAAATTATGCATTTTATAAAAAAATGCTGAGGACCTCTTTTAGAAATACAATTGTAAATCAAAAGTCCAATAAACTCATTCTAGATTTTTTTAGTGGTTATGTCTCCTGTTATCTTTGCTGTTGTTTGTGTTATTTCCACACCAATTTAATAGACTATCAATATCTATTGCGTGATTCACCGGCCCAAGTTTGATTTACATCAAACATCTGATGTGATATTTCACTAAAAATGATAGTTTTCGAAAATTTTAACTCCCGTATTTCGGAAATTATAAATCCGATCTCTCTTCTAAACGGCTTGCTCGATATCCTAAATGGATAGCAAAATTATGTTGCATTGAATGGCTGAACTGTTTATTTAGATGTGATGAAAATTCTATGGTGGAAGTTGTTTCATTTGATGGACAGTTATTTACTGTTTGAGGCGGTACAGGAATAGGTAAAAAAAATATTGAGTTAGACACTTTCGTCAACACTACAGAAATTTGAGTTTTGAAACCAATCGTGTTGCCATGCAAATGAATTTATCTGCGTCGATGACCCCACAGAGCTGCAATTGTTAAAAATTTATATATTATATTCAGCGAATAATGTGGATATCATATTCGCCCGATTTAAACCTCATCGAGCATGTTTTAAGGAGCTCCCCAGAGAGAGTCTCAGGTAGAATTCAAGCCGCAAACAATATTGATACTTTTGTAATCGTCCCTAAGGGATAATGGGTCGAATTAAGTGAAAATGTCGTTATCAGTATGCGAAGGCCCTTTGTCTGTAATTAGGGCCGAAGAAGTACAACCGGATATTGTCTTAAATTGTTTTGGTTATTTAGTTCTGTTCTGTTTACAATTTTGTTAAATTTGTTAATAGAATTTGGTTTTTAGTTCTTTATTAATCCGTTTTTTCTAAAATTAGATGAGGTTTTATTGTTTCTAAAAAAATGAAATAATTGGTGGAATATTTATTAGTATCACAAAAATCGAACAATTAGCGGTGCAAAAAATATCTGTAAATTGTTTTAATTATTCTATGAACAAGATATTAGGTTACATTAGTTTTATAAACCTCAAAATAATGTTTTTTGAGTAAACTCTTACGTTATTTTTGGACATCTGACATCGGAAAATAACGTCTTGAAGAGAATTTATATACATTCATAGAAATAGTTCTTGCCTATCTATTTAAAAAATTCTCCAGAACGGCCGAGGTTGCTTTACACAACTCCGCCATTTTTTTAGGACTAGTTCGAGGATGAACGTACTTACTGTCGCCGCCATTGTGACGTTGATAAAAATAAGGGGAATAAAAATGTGAATTTAGGCAATTTTGTTCAACCTAATTATCCTACTTTAAGTTTAAAACTATTAATAAAGTAATCATTTACGTGCTGACAGATAAATCCATGTATCCAAGATCAATGCATTTTTTTTCTAAAAATTCATCACTTTTGGGAGCGCGCTTGGTTTATCAGCCTAAAATGTCCATATTATACCGTGAACTGATCTGCGTTGACAAATTTTGGAATCACATGCTCTTAAAATCTATTAAAGATATCACAATATTAGAAAAAGTAAAGTGTGAAAGTGCATGAGAATTAAAAACCATAATAAGAAATACATATTGCATACATTGTACACCACTGTCAAGAATGTATAAAAAAGTTATTCATTGTGAGGTTTAAAAGAGATATATTCAACCTTTTAAAAAGTGCTTAAGTGTAGTGATATAACACTATTATCTTTGAAATGAACAGTTGCTTCTGGAAGCCATATCTAAGAGTTATTTTGTGACTGACATTCATAAATCTAACGGAACTTAATAATCCTCGCACAAAAAGTTGCAAAAGAAGTTTTAACTCTCAAAAAGAACTCTTTAACAATACTTCTAAAAGTATTGTGTCAACTGGGCAAGCACGTAACAATATGTTGCAAAGAAATTATAACTCTTCCAAGATTTTAAAAAGATATGGCTGTCGAAACTTGATACATATTTTGGGTGTTTCACTTTAAATTGTGAGCAGTATATTTGTAACTAACAGAAATTAAGAAATTAATATTGTATGTTCGTGGTCTCCTACATTTGTTTTAGTGACTGTCCTTATGTTTCCCAGATTAATTTGTAAATATTCTCCGCAATATAGAATACTCCATTAATCCTTAATACAGTGTTTAGTTTTATCCAGTCCTAACCTCAGAAGCAAAACTGCTTAAATGGATTAAAAGGTTGAGGGAGTCTTTGTACAAGAAGCCAAGCCTGACGCTATACCGATATGTCAACGGATCGCTCCGTTGAACACTTAACTGTTATAGTCAGCATTTTGGCCATTGAAAATTTCATAGAAAGGTCGTTGATACGGTGTTTACTTGTTTAATACACAATTCCCGGCCATTTCACTAATAGGTCAAATTTGAATGATACAATGAAGATGATGTACATTGTTGGGAATACTATTTTTAAATAGCTTTCGCAATACCGTAAAATTAAATTGTATTTCCTTTAAGTTCACTTTTTACTGGTTATTATTTTTTATTATCGTGTAAAATGTTCTAATAATGTTTATTAGTCTGGCATTACGGAATTTTACATTCGTTGTTCATCATAACTTTAGTTGCTATATTTACTGGAAATATTAATTCATTACTTAATTTAAGGTTGTGACGGAGAAATGGTTAATTTTTTTATATGCTGTGTTCTCAGTTAAACTCAATAATTTTTTGATACCATAAGAATATTCATAGAACTGTCAATGCATATTCCTTTTTTAATATTTGCTGGATTAAATAAGATATTTAATTTGCATATTATTTAACAAATTTAAATAAATACCCCTCAGCAGCAGTCGAATACTAAGGTAGTCTCGTATTATTTGAAACAAATATAAACAAAAGTAGATATAGAGTTTATGTTTATAATCAGATAATTGTTAAACTAAAGACGTGAAAATAATAACCGATGCTGGATACATTGTGACAAGTATACTTTATGAAATAATCACATCACGATATGTTATAGTCATTAGTGATTAATCTTTTACGTTAATAAAAAACTAATAAACGATAAAAAAAGGTGAAAACTTTTTTTTATCAATATTTGTTATTATCAGTGTTTTTGTATATCAAAACATTATTAGATTTCATAATTTTTAATTTTAGTGGTATTTGTTTAAAAAAAAGTTATAAACAAATTGATTAGTTGCATATTTTAGAAAAAAATTTTTTGCCAAATTATTAGTGGAATGACATTTAAAAAAATTTTTTCCTTAAAAAAATTTTTTTTATTTAATAATCACTTTCTAACTTTTTCATTATTTAAATAATAGATTAACAAAAGATTTTTTTCTAAATTTAACATTTACAATTTACTACAAAGTAAAAAAAATTTTTGTTCGCTTAAAATTTATTGGTTTATTTAATAAACAATTTGTAATAAACAATGGTCGAATGTATTAATATTTTCTTTAATAGAAAAAAAAAATACCGAAAACAACCATATATTTAACCAATACAAAAAAAAACTTTTTTCGATTTATTATAGAATTTTCAATTTTGCTACTCTACAGAAATTAAAGTGCTTGCTTCTTTTGTTAAGTTATTAACCTCTATATCTTTTAAACTATTAGAGCTACGACAATGGATATTCAAGTCGTTTTTATAAAGTATTAATTAATCTTTAAAATGAGTTAACCACCTAGTTTGTAACTATTGTTAATCAGCTATTATACGCATTTGTTTATAAAAAATTAAGGTTTCTTTGTCATTTTCGAATCTTTTATGACTTATAGCTTATTAAATATTGCAGATACAGTAATAGACCTTCAAGATAATTTTGTTCAGTTAAAATAATTATTGATAGAATAAATAAAAACATAGTTAATGTATAACGGAATACGAATTTGAAGAATATTAATAAAAATACGTTTATAATTTAAACTATAAGAGATATGGATATGATCAAAAGCTTATTCGGTAGATATTTAATCACTGAACGAAATTGTCCTGAAGGTTTATTACTGTATCTGCAAATTTTTTAATTAATATTTTATGGCTAAAAAAATTTTTGTTGCTACGGTCGAATTTTGAGGTCTGCGGCAGCGTCGCGCTCGCCGCGCGGAGCACTATTTTCACCATTAAATTAAAATTATTAATAATGGAGGTACAGTTTCGGGAGTTAGGACTTTTTTTCGGAAATTTCGTCCTCTTTAAGAATCTGTTTTTTTTAAATTCTTAACTGTTAATAGTTTCTGAATTATTTGCAAAAAACTAAATGCCTTTTTTTTATCTTAATTTGTTAATAACTTTGGCAATTTTTTATGTGCTGGTAAACAGTTTTTACACATTTTTCTAGACATTATTCTGAATCCATTGAGCTATCGCCCATATTATTACGACCTTTATCACTAATTAACACCGTTTTTAACTTGTGAACTAGACTATATATTTTAAACTTTTACCAAGAAGAGGATACCTTGTTTTTAAAAAATATATAATAATATAAAAAGAGAAATACTTATATATATCGAACATGCTAAGCGATATGTTTGCGGGTATTAAGAAAAATATGTCGATATTTATAAATAAATTATATGTATTTAATATCGCATTTGTGTAAAGTGGTCAACTTTTATAAAATAATCTTGAATTTGTAGATGGTCATTTGTATTGGTTAAGCCGTCTTATAATAAAATTGTAAAATATTAGAAATGTCGACCGGCTGTGGCCCTTTCCGAATCAATTTCAGTTTTTGTACGCTGTTATTTATTGATAATATAAATTGTGAATGACTTTACAACATGAGAATACAAATGGAAACTTTCGTGTTAAAATATTATGACTATTTTTAAAATTTTATGGGTATTTTCGATAGCATATAAATTGCTGATAGAAAAACTTTTGTATCTAAAAACTATAAATAATCTAACCATAAATGATAACAATCAAATTATAATATTCCTTATTAGAGTAAAACAATGCTTTATCTGTATATTTAAAAGTAGTAAAAGTAAAAAAAAATAGATAATGCCTTCAACAATAAAAAATTAGTGGGAATAAAAGTGTCTGAGTAGCTTTTTCTCTTTTTCTCCTTAATTCGGCGTACATTAAAGAACAAATAAGAGCAGAACAAAATTTAAATATGTGGAAAGTACATCACACAGTTAAAATTGATAAACTGTGTTTTTATACAGGGTGTTTCACTGAGGAGGATCAACCTGCGCAGTGCGATAGAGGACCTCAATACGCATTGATTTGACCCCCCATTTGTGTTATGCAAAATTTGTTTGTTTAGGAGCTATTTAGATCGTCGTGTATTTTTAGCTAAACTCCGGTTTTGCCTACAAATCTTGTCATTCTGTCTGGCTTAACTATTAGTACTAGCATCATGATTTGTTTTATGAACGTAGTCGAATAGTGGGCCTATCTCGGGAAATAATTTTTTTATTGAAATCGAAACTATTTGCACTACAAAAAAATAATCTTCTTAAAATTTTATTAAAACAAAAACAAGACTCTAGCGAAAACTAAAAGGATAGAAACAAATTTTAGTAACCATATTAAAAAAATTCTCTACTTTGCTGGCAATCAACCCAACAAATTTCATTCAGCTAGCCCCATGACTCCATATAGAAAATTTAAAATTTGGTGCAAAAGTGCAAAAGGCGAAAATCCCACTTTATAATTAAGAAGCAGAACATATCATGGGTGAGGCCCGCACAAAGGATGCACATCATGGGCACATATGTTTCGGACTTACGGTCCTTATCGACACGGTGCTGCTAAATTGAAATTATAGATACAACTTAGGACAACGACACAAAGGAAATCATTGACAGGTAGTCATTCATTCAATTGTGGCTGAAATTGAAAAATCCCGTGTTTACAGGGGGATAGACATTATTGCCACAGAGGCAATTATAGCTGCCTGCGTGGAATTCCCTGCCCAAGGAATGTAAAATAATAGGGAATATTTTTTCCCGCTGGGTAGGGAATTCCACGCAGGTAGCTACAGTTGCCTCCGTGGCAATATTGTCTGTCACCCTGTAAACACGGGGTGCTTTAATTGCAGCCACAAATAGGCGACTGGCTGTCCGTCAGTGGTTTCCTTTGTGTCGTTATCCTAAGTTGTGCCCATCAGTTCAACTTAGCAGCACCATGTCGATGAGAACAATAGGTCCGAAACACATGTGGTCTCACGGTTTGCATCCCGTGTGTGGGTCTCACCCATGATACCTTCTGCTTCTTAATTAAAAAGTGTAATTTTCGCCTTTTACACTATTTGCACAAAATTTAAATTTTCTATGTGAATTCATGGGGCAGGCGGAATAAAATTTGTCGGGTTGATTGCCAGTAACGTAGAAAAAAAAGTAGTACTAATAGTTAAGCCAGAATGACGAAATTTGTGGGCAAAACCGGAGTTTACATAAAAATATACGAAAACCTAAATAACTCCTAAACTAACAAATTTCGCATAACAGAAATGGAGGTAAGATCGATGAGTATTGAGATCTTCTATCATCCTGCGCAGGTTGGTCTGTCCTCAGTGAAACACCCTGTACATATAACTGTTAAATCGTGTGTATATAAATAAAACAGTCGGCAGGTAAATGTCTAAATATTAGAATTGATGTCTAATTTTTCTAGCATAATATTAGGATTACATGCTACTAATACTTCGTCATCTTACAAAAGCGCATGCATACTCAATTTTCTCACACCAGTCTATATTATCATAAATTGATGTCTAATTGAGTGAGAAGCCATTAACAGGTATATTAAATGACTTATACAACTTAATAAGTTTTTCACCTCAATATTTCAACAGGCCTTACACCGTCTTTCTATCATTACAGTGTTTACTACTTTCTTTTCCATAATTTCTTTTTTATTGATTATTATTAAATGCAAATGAATAAAAATATTTCATTCCGTTTGATACGTCATTGTTTTGTTATCTTGAGATTCAAAAGCATCCCGTCTTTCCGTACCTATATTACTTTAATAATGTGAACGCCTGAATAAATGACCCATTTTTTTGTCAATAAAAACTTTTCGACATATAAGAATATAAACTGGCTGATATCAATCACAAGAGGAGGCTTTGGAGATTTACTGACATAGTTGTCAATTAATTTATTGTGGCAATAATGGAACTGCTTTTATCAAATAAATATGTTGATAATTTTTGTAAAATTTCAATGAATTGTTAAGAGAATAGTGAAACAGTGACAATAACACCACAAAGGTACCTGCAAATGCTTGAAAACTTTTTCCTGCATCAACTTGGACAAGATATATATTGATTCCAACAAGATGCTTGAAACGACTTTTCATTAGCGCTTGATATCACGGAAGACTAACTTCTGCTGGCCTATAAGGTCGACTGACATAACAATTGTGCACTTTTTCCTCTGGGGCTGGCTAAAGAATGTACGTACAAAAGCCCCGAACTTACGAAGAAAAATAAATATATGTAATGAAATTGAAGATATTCCGGACGCTATGCTTTAAATAGCCATGGCAAATTTTGTCACGAGTTTGGAGGAATACATTGCAATGAATAGAAGTCATCTGAAGGGAGACAATATTTCATTAAAATAACTCCCCTTCTTCCTCTTTCGAAAGTATTTTCTTACATTGAACCAATAAAGAGTTATTAACAAAATAAGAACGGTCATTCATTTTGGCACTCACAGTATATCTTTATCCTCTTATATCATTCTAGTTATTCTTATTATAACAGAAGTTAACATAGAAGTTGTTTACACAAACATCAAAACCCCGAATAAGAACTAAAACTAAATTTAAACTAAGAGCGTATCTTATTGGTACCTATATATTTGAAATCTTGTATGTATTTACGATAAGCCATATGTTCCTTAAATCTAGTTCTGATTATTCCTTCGTTTGTCCAATATTATTTTTAGTTAATGTCACATCAAATATTCGTTAGGGTCACAAGTTACATCAAAGGTTTCAATTCGCTTCAGGATCATATACTTGCTCTTTAAAATCATTTTAAAAACAACTTTATGTTCTTAAAACCTAGTATTTTGAGCTTCATTTATTCCGATTCAACCACTAATAAAATTTTTTGCATTCTGTGTTGTAAGCTTTATTATGGATATTATTTGTACAAAAATATATTTGTGAATATAGCGAATATATTTATTTTAAAAGTACCCAATGTTTTGTTTCGTCACGTATAAGCATGTTTATTACCACACGGATATGAGTTGTTTAAACATGACCAAGCCATTTATGTCTGCCACAGGCGACCATGAGTGGTATTAATTAAATTTTTATCTGTCAAATGTAAACCAGATAAGAGCGATGAGGCAACTGCGCTTTCAACCCGACAAGCACATGTAATTAACATGCAAATGTTTCGCGCGTCGCGACGCCAATCTGCGGCCACGTTGCCAATTTCACGTTGCACCTGCATGCACCGACTGAACTTTACATTGTATTATACTTAGAGATGGTATCTGTTTCCTCATTCTAGTAATTAATTATAGCTCATTTCAGTTTAATTAATCTTAATACATTTTCTCGTATAATACTAAAATGAAGAAAATGATCTACTTCACCACTTTAGTTCATAATATTTCATTACTGCTAAATCACAAAATTTATTTCTCGGTGATAAAACATGGACTAGCATTAAACAGGTGTCAACGGCAGTAGTGATTTCCGTTTAGAACTTAATTGTATCATCAGTAGGGCTGTCAAAAATGTTCCGTGGGACAGTGGCGTACGAGAAATTAACTAATACGAGAAACAATAAATAATTGGTACAATTTATAACAATGTATGTAAAACTTACCCTCTTAACTAGCTTGATGAACTAGCTTGCTTATTACAAACTGGAGAAGATGTGTAGCCATTTTACACCATCAGTGTGTTTCTGTGGTTGTCTCCATGAGTGATGTTCGCTTTGGTGAAAATATATTCTTATATTTTGAAAACGACCGTTCAACATCTACTGATGTAATACACGCATACGTAAAATAGTCTTTGAACGCACTTAACGTATCTGGGGCTGCACCATCACATATTTGTCTTAATTTGGTAAAACCGGTGTCTTTATTTAACACACTTGCAATCCTTTCTTTAACTCGCCCATTTGTTGCGTCACCTATTGCATATAGCAGTAGATTTACTTCTTCCACTATTTACAGAGACTCCGCTAACGACAACGCACTGTTTTCTAATTTTTTATGCTTTCATGTAATGGTTTATAGTTCTTCGCAATATTTTTTAAAGCTGTTTGACGGAAATATCTTCTAATTTTGTCTGGCTTTCCTTAATAGTTGCAGCCTCATCTGGATTGAATTGTAGTATCACAGCTTTTATTTGTTGGAAATATTCAGTATAATAAAAAGCTGTCTGCAACCTTGTTCCCCAACGTGTAAGAATCGTATGTGGTGGTTCAGGAATACCGGGACACTTGCTATGAAATGCACGGAGACGTTTAGGAGATTTAAGAAACACTTTTTTGTACTTGCTATTAATGCATCCACCTCTGGAAAACCTTTTCGAATAGTTTCTGCCACAAGATGTAAAGCATGCACTTTACACGTAATATGTATAAACGTACAACCTTGTTCTTGTAAATAACTGCCTACCGAACACATTCTCACGGCTCCATCAGTCACAAACATCAACAATTGACTTTTTGACAGTTCAAATTTTTCTAACGTCTCCAGGACCACCCTGGTAATTGTTTCGCTAGTACATTGACTTAGTCTTTTGCTAGCTTGTAACAGTGGAACTGTCGATTTAAGAGAGTCCAGTACTCGTACTATAACGTTTAAAATAGAATTTTTTTTAAAATGTGTTTTCTGATCAGATCAGATAACCACAGTCGTGTATTTTTTAATTCACATTTCATCTTATTTACCATGTCTACGTGTAAAGTTGGTAGATAGTTACATAACGTTGTGCGACTTGGTAACTTCACCTGGGCATTGTATTTATTCCAGAACTCTCGAAATGGTTGTTTATCGAGTATGTGCAGCGGAATTGGATTTAAATATCAAACTATTAATAAACACATGTCGATTATGGAAAGCCAACAAATAATGGATTGGCGAGATTTATATCTAGAAGAGATAAAAGAATTCAGAAGGGAAAATAGACCAATTAATTATCTAAATGCAAATTGGTGTGATAATCATGACACAGTAAAAAAAGGATGGACCGATGGATTGGGTTGATAATGCATTGAAACTGTGCGGAAAGAACATGGAAGACTATAACGTTGATCACAATAACATGGAGGGAGAAATATTTGAGGAATGGTTTGAAAATACCCCAATTCCAAAATTAAAACCGAATAGCATTATTGTTCTTGACAATGCGATGTACCATTCGAGACAGCTGTATAAAATTCCTAACAAAAGTTCTACTAAGCTGGTGTTACAGATTTTTTTTAATGGAACATGATCTCTATTATGAGGAAAATTGTAATTAATCACAACTCTTGGAAGTCCTACAAACGAAAAATTATGAAAAGAAGTATATTATAGACACTGTAGCAAAGAGAAATGGCCACAAAGTGTTGAGATTACCGCCATATTTCTGTATTTTTAACGCGGTTGAATTAATTCAGTGTAAATTGAAGAAAATGTCAGAGAAGGAAATACTTTTCCGAAATTCGATAAAAAAAAGTTATTTCAAAATGAAGTGTCAAAAATTAACAAGGAAGACTGGGAAAGAAGAATTAGGAAAGTAATTACAATTGAGGATGATTATTTAAAAATTGCTGAGTGTCATAAGTGGTGGAAATAAATTTATTACAAATTTGAACGAGGATAGTAGTTCATCTGAAGTCATAATCATCAGAAAGTGGGATATTTTTATGTCCTCATTAGACGTATTTATTTTCGTAGACGTCTTAAGAACATTTTTTCCTCCTTAACCTATCTGGATTGTGTCTGAAGGTGATAAATATATAGATTGCATTTTTTAGATGTCTGGATTTTTCTTGAAATGTGACGAAATATGTAGATTACATTTTTAGATATCTATTTTTTTTATTTATAATATCTCAATTTCTGTATTTTCCAAATCATTTTAAAGACATCTAAAAAGCATTATTTTTTTGACTTCGAGAAAATATATTTGTTTACATATTTATATCTAATTGAACTGGACGTCTATACTGGAAAACATTTTTTCCCTTTAAATTTACCTAATTTAAGGCACATATATTATTCGACGTAATTTAGACGGACTTGTCTTCTTCGGGCGTTAATGATGAGGTCAAAAAGTTGATTGAAGATGACGTTACTTTGTGAAAATCCATTTTGATTTAAAAAATTATAAACACTTATTATTACTTGTCTAATTTTCACTTTATTTGTTATTTTACAACTAGTTTCATCCTATTCGACATTTTCAAGTAAACTAAATTATACACAGATTTTACTTTCATTTAAATATAAACTGAGCTGAATAAAATAATGGATCTCTTTATGGTTGATAATATAGTTCAAATTTGTACAGATGTTATGTCTTTAAATGTAGGATATTTTTCAAGAAGTAAATTATATTATGGTGTGATTTTTTATTAATAGCAGATTATCTGAATAAGTTTAATAACGGAGAATTATTTAAATCTATTTGGTAGTTTAATAATAAATTAATTTAATAATAAATTAAATAGGAATAAAAATTACAACATATTAAACGACCAACTAGATTTAAATAATTCTCCGTTATTAAACTTATTTAGATAACCTGCTGTTAATAAAAATCACACCATAATATAATTTACTATCTTGAAAAAACCCCTATACTTAAAGACATAACATCTGTACAATTTTTTTTTTACATTATACATTTCTCTAATGTTTAGAATTTGAATTATATTATCAACCATAAAGTGACCCATCCTTCTATTCAGTTCAGTTTATATTTAAATGAAAGTAAAATCTGTGTATAATTTAGTTTACTTGAAAATGTCCGAATAGGATGAAACTAGTTGTAAAATAACAAATAAAGTGAAAATTAAACAAGTAATAAAAAGTGCTTATAATTTTTTAAATCGATATGAGGTCAATTCAAGATATAAAACATCAGAAATCCCTCCACACTCAAAAAGTCACAGTATGGCTCGCAATGCCAGATGTGGGCTCTGGCTCTTATTTTTCTGAAAATACTCGGGGAAGGACAGTATTTGTAACTTCCACTAGACATATAGAAATGCTGGGGAATCTTTTAAGAGTACAACTTCTATATTTCGACAGTTTCAAAACAACAAGTTGGGACAACATCACACGCTACTAATGGAAGTCGCTAAGGCAATGTTTCCGGAAAAAATAATCTCCAAATGAAGGACATTGTTCGACCACTGATGGCCCGGACTTATATGGTTATCTCAAATCTAAAGTTTATGTAGAAGCTCCTCCTGTCATCAGTTAGTTGAAAATGAACATTCAAGAAGAAATATGCAATATGTCAGGTTTTTGTTCGAGTTATCGATAATTTCAGATCCCAACTAACTGAAGTTGAGAAACTCAAAGCATGACGTTACCTTTCGCAAATAAATTTCCCAACTGTGTATTTTTCTTTTTTAGTTTGGAAACATATTTAAAAATAGGGAAGTTCTGTTTTATTTAAATCCGGTGAACATTACTGGACACCATGTACTACTTGATCATATCTTTTGTAGATTATACAAAAATCTATAATTAATTCATCATAAACCTCTTTATTCTAAAGTAGATAAGCTTTTCAATTAAGTCTTAGAAAAGATAGCAATATAATTATAGGAACAAATGTTTTCTTTCACCTTTAAAATTTAAGATGCATTATGTGTAAGCTTTTGATTTATTGTATGTAGAATGAATGTAGCCTTAAAAAATCAAGACACCTTGCTATTTAAAACTCGCTGTTTGACGTGTTCGAGTGTTTTTCCCAAAAATTTATTGGAATTTTATCAAATTTAGGAATACGCTGTGTATAATATCTGGTGATTACTAACATTCTAAACTACTTTTATGATATGACAGGATTCATATTTTTTAGGAGTTATATTATTTTATGTAAAATATCATGTCTGGTAAAAATTACGTGTTTATATTATTTACTTTTGCATTTGTCCTAATAAACTTAGTGTTTCGTATAATGATAAAGTTGTTGACACTTCCTTTTGTGCTCTTTTTATATATTTTTATTCAAACAAAACCTCTCGCTCGTTAAGCAAACCCCACGTGGTAAGATATACATGGAGCGGTTGTTGCATTTATGGAGGATGCGCTAGTCATATTGTTGACAAAAATGGTTATGCGATATTATAGTAAGGCTTTGTTTAAAATGTTACCTTTTCTTTATTTTATTAAGACATTATTACAGATATTTATTGTAACTCATTTATCAAGTTGAAATATAATCGCCATTTTAGTTATACTTTGTATGACGAGGAGAAACGTTTTATCAAAATTTACACATTTTTTTTTACTTTTCCGTCATTTTATTGTTTTAGTCAGTCTCTGGATGACAGGAAAATGCTGTGATAATGGTTTCATTTAATTTTAATTAGACGTTAGTCATGTTTATTTTGCTCTAAATCATGATTTCTTACACACTATTATTATAACACACATATGCATACCAAATACATATATACATTCTAAACAAATGCCTTATCATGGTGATTGAGAAATTGTTCTCACAATATACTGTACAAAAAATTAAAGTCCCAGGAAATCACAATTCTGAATTGTATTAG